>CP125978.1:328851793-329081793 GCA_030063025.1 Avena longiglumis
GGGTTTGGAGGCAGGGACTTGTGTGTCTAGGAGGGGAGCCCTGCCCCTCCTTATATAGGTGGAGGGGGCCGGCCAAGGGGAGGGGAGTCCCTCCCCATCTCGGCTTGGTGGTGCGCCGGCGGTGGGACTCCTCCCCCAAGTCGGTTTCCACCTCCCTCTCCACTTCCCAAAACTAGCCGTTTGACTTTCAAACCTGGCGTTTGACTTTTCAAACTAGGATTTGAATAAACCCTCTATTTTGTTTAGCGATGACACCGAGTACATGATGCAATCATATCAACTTGATATAACACATTCATGTACCCTTCCCCTCCGGAGTGCCGGACATTCCGAAACCTTCTAGAACATTCCCGATGAAAACACCGGAACCATTCTCCAACTCCGAAACGGGACTTTCCTTATATGAATCTTATTATCCGGACCATTCCGGATCTCCCCGTGATATCCCGAATCCCATTCGAGACTCTGAACAACATTTGAACTCTTTCTCATCATTCCATAACTACTCAAACAACGTCGAATCCTTAAGTGTGTCTCCCTACGGTTCATGAATTATACGAACATGATCGAGACACTTCTCTGAACAATAACCAATAGAGGATTCTGGAAATTCATATGGCTCCCACATATTTCTACGATTACTTTGCGATCGAATGAACCACTTACATACGATACCAATTTCCCTTTGTCTCACGATAGTTTACTTATCCGAGGTTATGATCGGTATCTCGCATACCTAGTTCAACGTCATACCGATAAGTACTCTTTTCGTTCCCGTGATATGTGATCCCTTGTGAGCTCACATGCTTGCAAGCTAATTGGATGACATGCCACCGAGAGGGCCCGAGTATATCTATCCGTCATATGGATGGACAAATCCCACTCTTGATCCATGTGTTTCAACCAATACTTTCCGAACACTCAATGCCACCTTTATAGCCACCGCCACGGTGTGGTGTTTGATGTCATCAAAGCATCCATCCGGTAAAGGTGATATGCATGATCTCATGGTCGAAGGAATTAGGTTACTATGTATCAGAAAGCATATAGCAATTGAACTATTAAAATGACTTGATCTTTATGCTACGCTTATCTATAGGAGTATGTCCACCATATAATTCTCCTAACGATATGATCTTGTTGTTAATAACATCTCAATGTTCATGATAGGGAAACCACAATCATTTACTAACCAAACAAGCTAGTGATGTATAGAGGCTTTACTAGGGACTTCAAATTAAGTTTACAAATCACACAAGTATTAATGTTTCCTTGTTAATACTATTATAGTATGAATGTAAACATTTATCATAAACACAAAGATATAATAATAACTACATTTATTATTGCCTCTAGGGCATATCTCCAACATTGAGATGATCTGGCATCATAGAATTATGCTGGTCTAGTAGGAAGGCCCTCATGTGATGGAGTGTGTAGTAGGCTTCCTTCTGACTGCCTCTCGGCTACTTCATGTAGGGGAACTCCGTTACGTGGTTGAAGAAGTGCCTGCCAAACTTGACCTTCTTACGCACGAAGGTGGGGCCTTCCGTTGAGGCATAGCGAGTGAGAGCATCATCCAGAACTTCCTTGATCTTGTCATAGTTTTTCTTCTTTTCTAGACTCCCCGAGTTGAAATATGTGGCGTGCGAATGCTTCGGCGATAAGCAGATGAGTGTGTAGTGTTCATGTCTACACAAAAAAATTCAAATGGAATGTGTTGGAAAAAGAATGATGATAATCTAATAAAGCCAATCGATGGTGGCGAGTGAATAATGACTTACTCGGGAAAGTAAGGAACGAGAATGTATTCCTTTGTCTTGTTCGCCACGAAGATTCCTTTTAGGTACGAGACCACGAATTGTGTTCAATGGCGCTTCCCAAGAATCCGTCATGCATGTAGTAGGGGTCCACTACTGCAATGCCCAGGGTGTTCTCTCTAATGATCTGCATGGCCAGGCTGAGAGAAAACAGGCGGACCATGGTATAGTGCAGCGGGTACAGGTGGAACATATTGAATATGTCGTCAAACCACAGGAAGAACAGATCTGCGGGGGCATTGTCGACAAAGCCCAAGCCTGGTGGCACCTTAACCACGAATACCAGGTGTGAGGGATCTTTCTCCGCCAAAAGATGTTTCTCTATCGTCAGCACACCATCATGCACACTCTTCATTTCTGAACTGGCAAGCCTCCGCAAATTCTTAGTTAGCATGGGTTCACCCGCCACACGAATCCTCCACAGAATACCCTTGGGTCTTGGTGGCCCATCCCGAAACCTGATCGGATTCGCAGTTGAACCCACCGGCTGGCTCGAGCTGCTAGATTTTCTTTTCTTGGCCTTTTTGCCTTTTGGAGAGCGGGAAGGAACTGCAATCTGAGCACCGGTCGCCCTATGTAGTGTGTCAGGGCTTAGAATAAAGGGCCGGTTAGTTGTATCAGCTTGCTCGGTGAAGGCGCAAGCTAGAGGCATCTCATGAGAACCAAATCGATGCTTGGTGATAGTGGGTTTCTCTGTGGGGCCACCAGCTGGGCTGTCGTTGCAAAACCGAGTGTTGAAGAACTGATCGAAGTCTTCGTCGTACTCATTCGGATCCGACGCCATGTGCATATCATCAACATGATCATCCGACCCACTGCATGGAGGTGACGGCGGGGGTAGTAAGGTGGCCTTGCCACCGCTTGTCGCTGGCACGATAGGCAGTACTGTTGTTTGTGGGGTGATGGAGCCCGCTGTCCCCAAATGAATCATGATCTTTGGCCATTGCAATAATAACCTGAAGCAACTTCTAAGGACAGTCGGCTCTTCTTCATCCGCTCCTAGGAGTTGAATGGGAGGTTCCAGGTCGTCGCAGCCCCTTAGCACCAGACTAATTTTAACCGTGTGCACGCTATCTGGCAACGGCCTTGAGTGGGACGTGTGTTGCAAGGGTTGAAGGATGGTACCCTTGGAAACATCCCTCAGCTCATTGTTCACGTAGCATAAGAGAGTGCAAGGAACATCCGTCTGCAGATAACATGTACGACGTTAGAGAGATGCCATAAGAGTAATAGATGGCGTGAAAGGAGGTAAAGTAATTTGTTTACCGTGATGGCGTCGAGATCGGCTAATGTCGAGGCGCCGCATACGACGACGGGTGTGCAAGAGACGGAGGGGCTACTTGATGGCGCGGTGCCGACCGCTAGTGTATTCTCCCTACCGGGTGCATGGAGCTCCGGTTCCGCCGCGACGATGGCAGGGGGAGTCACCAACATGTCCGACGACGCGGTGATGGAAGGGGGAGTCACCAACACTTCTGGCGCTGCGGTGCTAGCGGGCGGAGTCATAAACACATAATTCGCCTGATTCATCGGCACCGTGTTGTTCGAGTGGCTGCTGAGTGCTGACCATGCTTGGAATCAGGCACGGCCCTTGTCGACCACCCGCACTCCAGTTTTCGCTATTGACTCCACCAAGGTAGGCAGGATGGACATGAGGGTGATTTCTAGGTTGTCTTGGACGATCTGCGGGATCCGCGCCACTTGTTCCTTAAGTTCTTTAACCTTGTGGTTTTCCTCCTCGCTCCTTACCGACAACGCCACATGCATCCTCGGCGGTGGACCAAAATGATCCACCCAATTCTTACCCCCGAAGCCGTCTAGACAATTAGCCGACGACGTCTTCTTTGTTACCGGTGTGATTTTCTTGGCCCGGTTCATCGCCCTGTTAAAAGGGTTATCCCACCGGGTGGCCGCCGTTGACCCCTGGATGAGGAACCCTGGGATCCATGACTAGCAATTTCCTGCTCCTGCAGAAGAAGTAACAGTGAACCGTTTAGAAATTCAACTTCATCGATTAGAATGCAATCGAGTTGATCCGCGGTAATTAAATTACTCACCATAATTTCCTCGAAGTCCTTCACTGTAGGATCCGCGGTGAGTTGTTTGGTTTTTGGGTCCACATGGTAATGTGCCCTGATGAAGTTTCGAAGCTGTCCCTTTTCGAATTTCGCAAAGGGGTTATCTATCCCCTTAGCTCTATACTCACCATCCTCCTTATCCCATTTGCCCTCCGCGGTTCTGTGTCCACCAGATGCGAGATGGTGGTGACCTATATTACTCAAGGCCTGGGCTCTTTTCGATTCACACCTCTCCATGAACTCCCGGTACTGATCTTCGGTGATCTATGGGTCAATCTTCTAGATCTCCTCGAGACTTTTGCCTTCTTTATAGATCTTCTACTTTATCCGGGTTCTCCAGCTGGCCAAGGCGGTGCTCATCTTTGTGAGGGCGGATTTGTTTACTTCATTCCCATGATAATTTGTGTTCCGATACTCAGTGGGGAACTTGTATCTTCCGTAAAGCTTCTCGAAGAGGAGTGTGCGCAAATGCCATTATCTTTATGTTGGAGATTCTCGGTGTTGATCAAGATGGTGGTCTGGGTGATAGCCTCCACTTGCCCACCGTACCCTCTGACGACAAGGTCGGGCGCCAAAGGAACCCCAGTTGGGATCACTTCGGTAATTTCCTCTCTAATGGTGCCGACCGTGTTCGAGCGACGTTCCTTCGGCTTCTTCTTCTTAGGAGGATTGCTACCACTCGCTGTGCCCTCGCCGCCATTAGTGGTTTCATCATCCGCCGTTCCTTTGGCTTCTTCTTCCTCCGTGTCTTCTGTCAGCACCCGGATTTTTCATCCCAGATGCATGTTATGCCATACATCGCAATCCCAGGATTACCATTTTTGCGAGACATAACATATTGGATATCACAGTACATCATCCATTACAAACCATACATAAGGTCTTACACAAATAAGGATCTCATGATCCAGTCTTAATACAATTCAAGCAGCGGGATACCTAAGAGTAACGATAGCATAGGCGAAGCTCCATCTTCGTGGTCACATGCAATGCTGACGATGGGAGATGATCCTAGTTGTCGTAACCTTCTTGTGATCCTTCCTCCTGATAGTCCTCTTCATAGTCTGGCCACGGGAATAGACAGGAACAAAGCCATGAGTACTCTTTAAGTCCTTGATTACCGGGGTGATAGTGAATGTCTATATCATAGTCCTTGATTAGCTCAATCCATCTTCTCTGCCTCATATTCAGCTCCTTCTGAGTGAATATATACTTCAGGATCTTGTGATCCGAATAAATCTCACAACGATTTCCCATAAGATAATGCCTCCATGTCTTCAGGGCTAGAACTACGGCTGCTAGTTCAAGGTCATGGGTAGGGTAATTCTGTTCATGTTGCTTCAGTTGGCGGGATAGGTAAGATATAACCTTTCCTTATTGCATCAACACACATACGATACCGATCTTGGATGCGTCACAATACACATCAAAGGGCTTCGTGATATCCGACATGATTAAGATTGGGGCAGAAATCAATCTCCTCTTGAGTTCCTGAAAACTCGCTTCACATTTGTCTGTCCATTCAAACTTCTTGTCCTTCTTCAGCAATTGGGTCATGGGTCTTGCGATACTCGAGAATCCTTCTACGAACTTTTAGTATCCCGCTAATCCGAGAAATGCACGAACTTGGCTTTGGGTGGTCGGGGCTTGCCAATCTTCAACATCCTTCACCTTTGTAGGGTCAACGGCAATTCCTCCGGCTGATACAATATGTCCAAGGAATCCTACCTCCTGTAACCAGAATTCACATTTGCTAAACTTGGCTTACAGGTGATGCTCTATAAGGGTTCCAAGGATGGTCCTTAGGTGTAGCTCATGTTCTTCTTCTGATTTGGAATAAATCAGAATGTCATCGATGAAAACATCGACAAAATTATCCAGGAAGTCCATAAAAATCTTATTCATGAGGTTCATGAAATAAGCGGGGGCATTGGTTAATCCAAAAGACATGACAGTATACTCGTATAATCCATATCTAGTGGTAAAGGCAGTCTTTGGAATATCCTCTGCGTGAATCTAGAGTTGATGATAACCAGTTCTAAGATCAATCTTAGAAAACACTTTGGCACCAATCAACTGGTAAAACAGGTCTTCTATCTTGGGCAACGGGTACTTGTTCTTGATGGTGACATCATTCTACTTTCGATAATCCGTACATAAACGGTTACCTCCATCTTTCTTATCCACAAACAACATAGGTGATCTGCATGGTGACGCACTTGGTTGGATCAATCCTATTTCCAGCATGGCATCTAGTTGCTTCTTCAGTTCCACTAGTTCAGACGGGTTCATACTATATGGTCTCTGGGCTATGGGTCCGGTTCCAGGGATTAGTTCAATGATAAACTCGATATCCCGATCTGGGGGCATACCGGGCAAAACATCTGGAAATACATCGGGGTATTCACAGACAATCCGGACATGGTCAATGGTTGGCTGGGCTATACTCTTGTTGCACTTGAATTGACGGGGCAAGGTTTCAGATATATGCTCGACTGATATTCCGGTTGTACTGGTCATGGTTATGGCTTTCTTGGCACAGTCAATTAATCCTTTATGTTTGGACATCCAATCCATTCCTAGTACTACTTACAAACCATTAGTTCCGAGTACTATTATATTAGAATAAAAATCTATGCCATGGATTCGGATAGGTACGGCTTTGCAAATTTGTCTAGCTTTGGTGGTTGAACCAGGTATTTGAACAATCATAACATGCTTCAATTTGATGGGTTGAATCTTACTAGTTCATGCAAATTCTTCAGTAACAAATGAGCGCGATGCTCCATAATCAAACAACACTCTTGCAAGTACTAAGTTAACAGAAAACATACCCAACACGACATCTGGCGCTTCTTGGGCTTCTTCATCATGCATGAGAAAGAGATGATCATTGCGGTTGAGCGACTTCCCTGGGGCAAACCTTCTTCCGGGCTGAACACGACATTGCTGCTGAGCTGGGGCATTTTTATTGGGGGCTGCGACAATCTTCTTGGGGCACTCATTGGAATAGTGATCTTTGGTTCCACATTCATAACAAGTCACCTGAGACTTGTCCTTTGCTGTAACAGGCACAACATTTCTTCCAGTCCTTGGGGCAGTGTTGGTGTTGTTGGCGACATTATTGTTGTTGAACTTAGGCGGTGCACGGTTGAAATTTCTGGGGTTGCCGGGGTTGTTGTTGTGATTTCCTCCGGGCCTTGGGTTTCCACGGTTGGGATAGGTCGGACGGTTCATCGGGGGTCTGTTGGTTCTTAGGGAAAATCCTGGAGATGGGTTGGGGCGATACTTTGGTGTATGATGGGTTCCTGGTTGATGCATCATGCGACGCTTGCGGTTTTCATTGGCTTGGTTGATATTTCCTTCCATCTAAATGGCAGAGTCAACTAAGGCTTCAATATCAGCAAATGGGATATTGACTAACACTGTCTGCATTTCATCATGCAGACCATTCAGGAATCTCTCCTTCTTGGCTTCAGTATCTATCTCATCCGGTGCATACCTAGCCAATGACAAAAATTTGTCACGGTATTCCACTACGGTCATCCTTCCTTGCTTCAGTTCCCTGAATTCATCTCTCATCCTATTTATCAAACCCGGTGGCACATGGGTTCTGCTGAACTTGACTTTGAACTCTTCCCAAGTCATCATCTGACCTCTTGTCATTGCGCGAACACTGTTCCACCATGCTCTTGCATCTCCTGCCAGGTAGTGGGTAGCGAACAACACTTTCTCGTTAGCTTCCACTCCTGCAACTTCCAGGTTGTTCTCCATGGTTTGCAGCCAATCATCGGCATCGAGGGGCTCTTCTGACTCAGTGAAAACGGGTGGATTGCTGTTCTGGAAATTCTGGAGCTTAGATCCATGGTTGTCCTGATTTCCATGGCCTTGATTGTTGTTGGCTATCTGAGCTATCTGTTGAAGGGTGGCTAAGTTGGCTTGACGTTCGGCTCTTTCGGCTTCGCGATCCAAAACCAACATTTGCAAGATTTGCAACATCGGGTCCGGGGATGAAGTGCTTCCTCCGCGAGGCATTTGAAGATTGAGATAGATCATGAGAAAAGAGGGAAATTTCTATTGTTCGGGGTTTTATGTTTGAAAAGTTTTCAAAGTTTGACTCGGGTTTTTCTAGCAACTTGCTTTTCATTCATTCACTCACAGCACACGATACAAACACACACCACAACAAAGGAAAAATAGATGGTTTTAAGAACCATTCTGGGAAACTACGATACAGTGGGACCGAATACAACTCACTAACGCTAGTGCTCAAGTGCTACTTCTCCTTGGAGTCAGGGTTCTCATCATCCTCATCATCATCATCATCGATGAAGGCGAAGTTATCCTCATCGGTGAAGAAGTCCATGGCCTGATCCTCCAGAAAGTCATCATCATCGCTGAGATAGGAGTAGGGGTCTCCACAAAGGTCTTCCCCTGCATTCTCCCTCTCCTCTAACTGCATGTCTCTCTCGTGGACAGTCTCCTCCAACTCTGCGATCCGGTGGCGAAGACGGGCAATGATGTGCTCCTTCTTATCGAGCTGACAGCGACGAGACTAGCGATCCTTCACTAGCATGGCGATGGTTTGATCCTTCTTGGCAGCGATGGCGTACTTGTGGTTGGCGTAGGAGCGGGCATTGTCTAACTCCTTCTGACGGTCATACATCATGAAGCTGAGGTGGTCCAATTGACTCTTCAGCTCGTGGTGGTATGGGGCCGCCAGTGACTGTCCCATAATATCACGCCTTGGATAGAACTCAAAGCGGTTACCCTTGATCTGATTGATACTTTTTCCACACAGACGGGCAAGATCTTCCTGCATGTCCCTGGTAAGTCCATCGAGCCAGTTGTTCTCTCTCAAGGTGAACTGAATTCCCTCTGAGGTGGGGGATTCAATATTTCTGCGGAGACTTGCAACAACTAGCAACTGCAAATCCTCTCCTTCCTGATCATTGAGCTGAGCGCCGAAGAACTCGGGGTGCGGACGCTCCAGCATCTCTGAAAGCTGGTCCAAGTCACTCTCAAAGATGAGGTCTCCTCCATTCCCCAACTGATAAAACTTTCTATACTTCAAATCCATCTATAAGAATATTGGATGAGTAAGTTAGTAGAGTGATCAAGTGTGTCAAATTTTATGTAATTTTGCAAGAATCTTTGAGGCACATGAATTTTCATGAATGAGTCTAAGTGATACGAATGAGAATAAGTTTTCATAAATACTCTCTTCCTTCGTTTTGAAACTAAGTTTTTGAGTCAACATGTCCATTCTAAACTAGGGTCTCCTATTGTCAGGATGGCTCTAATACCAACTTGTCAACACCCGGATTTTTAATCCGAGATGCTTGTTATGCCATACATGGAAATGCCAGGATTACCATTTTTGCAAGACATAATAGATTGGATATCACAGTACACCATCCATTACAAACCATACATAAGGTCTTACACAAATAAGGATCTCATGATCCAGTCTTAATACAATTCAAGCAGAGGAATACATAATAGTAACGATAATGTAGGCGAAGATCCATCGTCATGGTCACAGGCAATGCTGACGATGGGAGATGATCTTAGTTGTCGTAACCTTCTTGTTGTCCTTCCTCCTGATAGTCCTCTTCATAGTCTGGCCACGGGAATAGCCAGGGACAAAGCCACGAGTACTCTTTAAGTACTCGCAAACTAATACTAACAAGTGAATTGGCTTTGAGTACGATGCTAAGCTCTAGGGTTGTTTTGCAAAAGCCAGATTTACCTCTACTGAGTTCAGAAGCAAAAAAGCTAGTTGAAAGTTTTATAACACCTAAGTGGGAACTTGAATTTCATGTCACAACTCTGTTGTGGTCAAGTCGAAGTCATAAGTCATTTTGAAAACATCTGACGATGGAACAGTATGGCCACTCCAACCATCCATAACCACAGACACGGCTATTTGAATAGTTTTACACTCTGCAGAGATTGTACACTTTCACCACAACATTCTATACATCTGTCAGGAACAATCCTGAATTCACCACACTCAGTATGCGGATAATCAATCCTAACCTTTCAATTACACGGCCTAGTATAGGCACCTCTCCTATGAGTTTGGCATCCCAACCATGACCAACTATCATCTTGGGTACTGCACAGGTGGACAATCTTCACAAGGTAGCCTCAGCTCAGACCTTTGCCGCAAGGGAACCCATACTAAGGTATATAAATTTCCAGTCAAGACCTAACCAATTTTCGGGTATTGTGGTTGTACGGTAAAAATGGAATGGTATCGCATCCAGACAACCATCAGTTTTATAAAGGGCTAAGGCTCATGCCTTAACATTTTCATCATCAAATCATCTGGTGTTCAAGAACACATGGCAAAACATTTCAGTAGAATGACTCATCATTCTAAGGTTTTCATAACCATTTTCACCATGTATTCCCATCTAAAGATGATCAAGTTTTATGCTTAGCACTAGCCTCTACAAGTGAGGGTAAATACTAATGAGGGGTGATAAGCAATTGGATCTTATCTAAGTTCAATCTCATGCCAGGATGACATCAAGATTTATCTAACTTAGGCCAAGTTTTATGCTCTTTATGCTATCTTTAAATATCTTTCTAGAATCTACAAGTCACTAAGTAAACTCTAAGAGAAAGTTTTAATAAAGAAATAAAGTACTAAGCTTGCAAGTAAAACTAGGATGGGGTATCATCAAATGTATCTAACCAAGCATACTCAATGCATGGCATAGATTATCTAACTTTCATAGTTGCAAGGGTTAGCTTGCAAAGTCAATAGCTTGCCTTGTGCAGAGCAGTGGCTGAAGTTCTCCTCGTCTTCTTCCTTGTAGTATCCTCCTTCCTCCTTGTATCCATGGTCGGTACTAGCGTCTATAAATAAATATGAGGTACACAATCATCAAACAATACTTAACTATTTATATTTATCACACCAAGATTTTCACTAGATGATCTATTATCATCACAAACATTACAATCATTAATGCAAATAGTTTCATTTTCTTTATTTTAGAAAAGTAATTTCTACTCATTGAAAAACTACCTAAGATTTAATATTCTCCAACTAAAACATGGGATCATGTTGACACATGTTATCACCACATATTTCAGTAGATGGGAATGTGATTTAAAGTGGTGTCACAATTTAATAAGGTTTAACCTTTTTATTTTAATTAAATAAAGTGACTAGAAATGCCTATGAGGCATTATTTTATTACTTAATCATTATTTTGGAAGTAAACCTATATATTTTTATATATTCTGAAAGGTATGGTTAAATGTGATTTTTGAGAGTTGGAATCAACTCAAAAGCTTTGATGGTTGAATTTTAAAAAATGTTTGAATGCAGAAAAGCTTCTGGCTTGTTATTTTAAACCATGGGTGATCTACAATTATAATTCGTTGAATCCAACGGGCTTGAATTAAGCACTCCAGAACCTTTATAAAAAATTAGTTTCATGCATTTTGGTTCAATGAATCGATGTAGGTTGATTTTTTAATCTAGGTATAGAACTGATTTTGAAACTAAATGAATAAACCTAAGTTTGAATTGTTGGGTCGCACGGGAGGTTTAACTGGGCTGGCCCACTACGCACAGCGTGTCCGCTGGCTGGCTAAGTGAACGACCCTACTCGTTAGTGAGACAACGAGTGGAGAAGGGGTACGGGGCGATCTAGGCCGTGCGATCTAGTTCTAATCCTACAGTTGTGGTTCATCGTCCACGCCTGAACAGGACGCGGCGAGTTTGAACCCTAGCGCGGCCAGTGGGGGTCGACGGGGGAACACCGGGGCTCCGACGATGGTCAGCGATGGGGGCGAAATACGAAGTCGGCGACGACGATCCTCCTGGTACCGGCAGCTTCCCTAGGGCGGCTCCAATCGATGGCGCCTCTCCTCCTCTATAGCGACAAACTCTGGTGCAATTCTAGCCACCTGGTGCTTGCCTTTCTCCGGGGGTGAGTGGGTGTGATCAGTGAGAGGTGGGGAGTGAGATGGTGTGCTCAAATCGAACGGGGTGGCCTCCTTTTATAGTGCCTGAAGGGTACCAACGGGCGCGGGTGGAGCTCGTCGTGGTCGTCGGCACAGCGTGCTAATGGCATGGGCAACGATAGGGGACGGTGCGTTGCCTCCTGGCGAAGCTCAATGGATTGATGGTGTGGCGTGGGGCGGTGACTAACGGTCGGAACATCGTGGCGCTCTGTGCGGGTCCGACGACAAGTTTAATGGTGCACATATTCCATGGTCCGTGGGACGGCGAACGGGGTTGTCTGGTGGGTTGCTGGAGTTCTGGCGATCACGCACGCAAGCAGCAAGGGCGGCGCGCGGTCTATGGGCTCGTGTCGCTGATGGCGCACTGACGCGCTCTCGGCACGCACACAGAGAACCTAGCCACGAGCTTGTCGTGTGGTCCAGTGGCTGGCAAGGATCAAGCATTGGACAGGGGGTGGCAGTGGATGGTGGTTAGTGCTCCAGACAAGGTTGGCGAGGCTAGAGCTTCTCCTAGCTCGCTGGCGACATGGGGGTGGCAAGGGTGCTCTCGGCATGGTCACCATTGATGGCTATGCATGCTCACAGTGATGCTAAGGCTAGTTAGATTAGTTTGATCATCTACTGAGAGTGTAGAGTGAGCTATAAAGGGGACAAGGTTGGCCAAAATTACTGCTACTAATAGTGTTTGATGTTTGTTTGTTTGCTGATTACAAGGTGTTTGATGAAATGGCCAAAAGAAATTCCAATTTGAATTTTGGATTCAAACTTGGTGGATGTTTTGGTACATACTAGGGAGTCTTGGGTTAGTTGGATTGGTCAAGAGGCACTCGTTTGGTTGGGTTTTGAAAATGTGTGATCTTCACATATGTTATAGATTCAATTTTCAATTGTCATTTGAATCAAGTTGCCAAATGTTTCTGCAGGTTTGAAAGGTGGGCTTTGATTCACTTTTACTTACTCTTGCAAGGGGTGCAAAGAATTGGAAAAGTTTCTGTTTGGAATCTTGGACTAGAAACACTCAAAGTGACCTAGTGAGCAAGATTGGCAAAAAAGACCATTTGCCTTATTTGTTTTGTTTTTTATTTTCTCTTGATTTGTTTCTGCTTGGAAATATTTTAGATGATGTTCTTTTCATATTTAAACCATTCCTTGCTATTTAGGTTAATCACACAAGTCCATTCATGCATTCATACAATCATCACATACACACATGCATTCACTTGGTTTTTATTTAATCAAAGTTTTTGTTAACCCTAATTTTAGTGGTTAGAATTTGATAATCATGATCAATATTTTTGGGATGTTACATCTTCCATCTCATCGTCCTGGCTCTGCGAAGGATGGTATTCTTCATCTTCTTCTAGCCGCTAGGCCTCCTCCCAGAATGACAATTGTTTATTCGGAGGTCTGACTTCTCCTTTAGCGCTGCGCTTAGAACAGCCAGCCTTGTCGTTGTCACACATGTTTGCACTAATAAAAATCAAATAATGGTTAGTAATAAAGTGCCCGGAAAAATACGGCATGACCTTTGCTAATTTTCTTAAACTAGGAGTGCCCGATTTCTGCCGAAATGGAAGTTGATCAACATTCCGACAAAATTCATGACTCATTTCATACAAGAACCTGCATATATATGGCCAGCACAGCCGACACATCCAACACACAATAAATGGGCAGCACAGCCAACACACAATAAATTGCCAACACAGCCAGCACCGCACATTACCAGAATATATATGCAAACAGAAAGCTATACATTCTCAAAATCAGAATATACATGGAAAACAGAATACATTCTATAGGAAAACAGAGAAAACAGAAATCCTATGCCATTACGATAGTATTGGTTGAATGTTATTAATGTTCAATGATTAATATTCAATAAAACGGATTGTGTGTTAAGTTCCAATGATGATTTGGCAATGTAAAATGACTGCTGGTAAATAGCTAAACAGATTGTGTGTTAATAGCTTTTGTCAAATTTTGGCCAAAAATTCTAGTACACTAATATGAGTATACTGTTCTAATATGAGTCATTTCTGGGCACATATAGACAAACCTACTGCTAACCTGAATTATTGGCATACTGGCTAACCTAAATAAATATCTAAAATTACATGCTGATCTGTCCAGAAATAAGCGAATCTTGCTAGATTCATATGTATCTTGACATATTTTGGTATAAGGATGCAGGTGAATCTAACAAATTCAAGTCATTCATGTTTAGGCAGAGGGAGTATTAGCAATAGAAAACATTTCTTTTTAGATGGGAGTACAAAGCCTTTTATGTCGTCACTCAAGGGCCAAACTGACCTTTATTGCCCTTCTTTCTTGTCAAAAACTATATTTCCCCAAAGTTTATTCCATCAAATGAACAGATAGTTCGGTGCTATCTCAGTGCCATTTACCCACTAGCTAGTGCATCTGGACCTAAACAAATTAGATTATTTCTGCTAACCTAAAATAAGCTAACCTACTGCAACGATATTTGAACCTAAACAAAATTAGCAGCCTACTGCTAACCTACTGAAACGATAATTGAACCTAAACAAATTTAGGTTATTTCTGCTAATCTAAAATAAGCTTTATACTGCAATGATATTTGAACCTAAACAAATTTAGCAGCCTACTGGTAACCTACTGAACCTGCTATAATCTAAACCTACTACTAACCTACTTCTTACTAATCTACTAAACCTGCTGTAATATGAACCTAAACATGCTACTGAATCTAAACCTAAACCTGCTGTAATCTGAACCTAAACATGCTACTGTACCTAAAACTAAACCTAAATCTGCTGTAATCTGAACCTAAACCTGCTCTAACCTACTTCTTCCTAGGGCAGTGGTAGTCAGAGAAAGGGAAGAGAGGGGAGAGAGGGAGACAAGGGAGGGTGACACTAGCTCACCTCTGAGACGATGACGACGATGGCAGGCAAACAACGACGGGTGGACGACGGTGGCCTCCTCCTCCTTGGATGCGCGCGGGCCTCCTCCTCCTCGGACGTGCACGGGTCTCCTCCTCCTCCACGTCCTCCTCCTCGAGCAGCGGCTGCTGGCGGGGCTACCGAGGCAACGGATCGAGATCGGCTGCGGCGGGGGGGGGGGGGGGGCCCGGGCTGATATGGGGATGGGAGAGGGGGATCGGGCGCACGTGTGGATAAAGCCTAGATAAGCGCACTTGGGCATAGTGTGCTATGAATATCTGTAGTGCACTCCAGGCTAGTGCGCGATGCCTATCGGCTTCTTACAACTGTATAAGATTACAACAGCCCCACTCTCTAACAGATATACTACCCTATCCCACTGGTTCCGCCCACTGCTCTATTTCAACTTGTGAGCACCCAGGTTCGAATCCTGGTGCCCAAATTTTTGTTTTTATTTCAAAAATACTTTAAAATGTTCCAAAAAATGCCCAAAAGTGGTGATATATGCAATCAAAGTTTTGTTTTGATTTTAAAGATACTTTTAAATATTCCAAAAATGCCCAAAAGTGATTATATATCATAAAAGTGGTATAAATATGATTCAAAGTATAACTAAATTAAATAACAATTTGTCCATGAATATTACAATCTTTTTTGACCACATGTTTTACATTATTTTTTGATCTAGTGTTTCACAATCTTTTTTTCCTTCTTTGTCGCGGTTGAATAATTTAGCCCCGGCACTTTAATGTTTCTTCTTTCGAACGGGCTACCATTTTTGGGTAGGGTTATCATTTTTCTTCTTGTGATGTATGTTGCTGCATCATAGTCGTTGTCATCTTCAATCTTTGGATTGCCGTACTGGTCGAAGTCTTACTCGTTGGCGACTCCATCGATTCCGATGATGTTTCTTTTTCCTCTCCTCGCGACAACACGGCTAGGCTTTATCGGGTCAGTAATGAAAAACATTGGTCCACTTTGCTAGCCAGTACCTATGGTTCATTTTTCATGGCCACATTCGCACCGACGGCCTTGGATTTGGCTGCTTCGGGTATAACCATGGTTGTGAAATACCGGTCGTCTCTTTCGACGCTCTTGGCCCATCTAACACGAAACATCGACATCTTTTATCCACAGTAGTAGAGCTCCCAAATCTCCTTGATCCATTTTTAGAATCTTTCCTTCACGTTGTCATCAGTGTAGAATTCCGACGTTACGCCTAAGTTCTGATAATCGCACTTGTTGTTCTTTTCCTCCGTGTACAATGTGTAACCGTTGATATCATATGCCTGATAGGTCACCAGGTTTTGCATGGGTCCCTGCGATAAGGTGAATATGATCTTTTCCATGTTAGAAGAATATGATCGCGGGGGGTTATCAAGGAGCATTTGCCTAAACCTACGCGTGAAATCTAAGTTATGCTCTTTGATTATTTCTCCCTGCGTCCTCTATATGCCCCGGTCACTGTACTTCTTCTCGATTAACCTTTTATCCTTCTGTACCCAAGGATCGACTAGTTCTAAATGATGTAGCGTGATGAGGTTTGATCGATCAAAGTATGCGCATCGACAATCGAAGTCTGCATGTAGTACGCGACGGCCCTCTCGGTGACCAGATCCGTCGAGCTTGCCAAGGTGCCTATTGACGGGAAGACCGACAAGGTTCTCGATGTCTAGATAATTCATGCAGAAAGTGATGCACTCTTTGGCCAGAAAGCCCTTGGCTATGCTTCCATCTGGACGGGACCTGTTGCGAACGTATCCTTTGATGTATCCGTTCATCCTTTCGAGCACCATCATGCTGCGGAGGAACATCGGCCCGAGTTGGATGATTTCATCCACAACATGGACTAGCAGATGCACCATAATGTTGAAGAATGCATGCAGGAAGTAGACCTCAAGCTCGCTTAGTATCACCTTGATCTCCTCCTGTAGCCTCCCGAGCTGATTCACGCCAATCGACTTTCGAGAGATAACGTCGAAAAACTTGCAGAGCCCAAACAGCGTTTCACGGATGTGCTCGTCCATTATCCCTCTTAGTGCAACTGGAATTACTTGTGTCATTAGCACGGCACAGTCATGAGACTTCATGCCACTAAACCTCTGCTTCACCTCGTCTAGGTATCTGCTTATCTTTCCCGCATAGCCGTAAGGAAATTTGACTCCTAGAAGGCACTTGAAAAACTGTTTGATCTCATCCTGGCTTAGAGTGAAGCAAGAAGGAGGGCAGTAATATTCGTTCTTCTTGACCTTTTTACCCTTCCTATGACCTTGTGTCACCTCCGACTCATGATCATCATCATCTTCCCGATCATCGGGAGTAGTGCGTCCTCCGTGAAGATCCTTCCGGATGCCCATAAATATTAGGTCATGCCTTGCTTTCGGACCATCTTTCGTCCTATCTGGCATGTTGATTATGGTGGCGACCAGACTCTCGCACACGTTTTTTGTGATATGCATGATGTCAAGGCTATGAGGCGTGCGGAGAAACTTCCAGTATGATAACTCCTAGAAAACAGACCTTATTTTCCATACCTTCAGAAGGGCTTGTCTTGCTACCTCTTTCGCTTATTTCCAGGCTTAGGACAATCTTTCCAGTTTTTCAGCAATTCTTCCATTTCTTCGCTGCTCCTCCGCTCTAGTATTCCTTGGGTCTCAGATTTTCCATCGAACAGATCTCCATGTTTTGTCCATGGATCATTCTTGCTGAGCCACCTCCGATGCGCCATGAACACAGTTTTCGAAGAACCTGGATCTTTCTCTATTTGGAGATAGCTTGTGTTATCCATGCACCTAACACATGCAGAGAGTCCTTGTATAACGTGCCACTAGATATACCCACAACCTGGATAGTCTTACACCGTAATGACCAACACGGATCTCATAGTCAAATAATCTTGTGCAACGGCATCGTATGTATTGGTTCCAGATTCCCATAATGTGGCTATCTCCTCTTTCAACAACCCGAGATACAGATTGATGTCAGTACCAGGTTGTTTCGTCCCTTGAATTAGCATACTCATTTGTATGTATTTCTTCTTCTTGCACAGCCATGGAGGGAGGTTGTACATCCATACAAACACAGGGCAAGTGTTGTGCGTGTTGCTCTGGATACCGAACGAATTGAGTCCATCGGTGCTCCCACCAAGCCTGATGTTCCTCGAATCTCCACCGAATTCTGGGAATTTGAGGTCCAATGCTTTCCACTGGCTAACATCTGAAGGGTGCGTCAGCAGCTCGTCCTTTTCAGGGTCATCGTCATCTCCTGGCTTCTTCCTTTCCGCATGGCATCGCATGAGCTTCGCTTCTTTAGGGTCCGTGAAATAGCTCTACATATGAGGAGTTATAGGAAAGTACCATACCACTTTTCGAGGTGCTTTGTTCCCTTTCTTGTATCAACTCACGCTGCACATTGTACATGTGGTTTTATCCGCGTCCTCGCCCCGATAAATGATGCAATCGCTGATGCATACGTGGTATCTAATATGCGGTAGATCGAGAGGACAGACGATTTTCTTGGCATCCTCGATACTAGTTGGACACGTGTTCCCCTCCGGGAGACGACCGTGCCAGAATGCCATCATATCGTAGAAGCTTGCATCGGTCAATTTGTGTTTTTCCTTCATCTCCATAGCCTTGAGTGTTACATTCAACCGTGTATCATCGGGCCTGCATCCTTTATACAATATAGTAATCGCGTCTTTCTCAAGTTGCACAAGATTGGCTTTCTCTCTAGCGGCAGCCCTAGCGTTACTGGTCTGCTTAAGAAGCATCTCTTGCACATAAGGGTCTCGCACCCAGCCTGACGTTGTTCCATCGTCATCTTCTCCTCCGGAATCTAGATCATCATCCCATTTTGCTACCGCACCTTCACCGTCTCCAGGAGACTCTTCATCATCTCGCCCGTCCTCGTCGTGATGATCATCATCATGTTTCCCACCTTCACCGTCTCCATCGTCTTCGACATCGCTTATCCAATGAGTGTATCCATCCATGAAACCATGGTGGAGCAGGTGTGCCTGCACATGCCCGGAATCTGGGTCGATCAACCAGTTGAGTTTGCATCTTCTGTACGAACATCTTATCTCCATCTTGTTATTTCGTATCATGTCGGTCGTCGCGCATTTTAAAAATCTAGCCACAATGCCTTCGCTCATTATGCGGACCATGGTTTCCTGCGTAGTGTAAATGGTAGAATTAGAAGTTTTTTAGAACCACATAATCAATGCATGCATGCAGTGGTCGATAGAAAATTTTGGCATGACCTATCCTAAAATAAGGACCTTTTCGAAATGCCAAAGTCTTGCCAAAATGGAAATGAATCAACATTTTAGCAAAAAAAATGGAACTCATTCACACACAAACACAACAGAGATACCGATCCATACACATGAACACATCATCCTATCCATACAAACATGAGCATCGATCCTCTCCATATACACATACATGAGCATCGATCCTCTCCATACACACATGAGCATCGATCCTCTCCATGCACACATGAGCATCAATCCTCTAGATACATATGAGCATATCATCCGTATACACATGAACACATCCTTACATGGACAACTTATCGAGATGAGAGACCGATCGAGAAGATGGAAGGAGAGGTGCGAGACCAAGAGGATGGTGTGTCCGAAAGGAGAGCTTCCTCTATTATGTATGTAGCATCCAAGGTAAGTTCTACATGCTAAAAATGGTAAATGAGTGGAGAAATTGAGGTGGGAAGGAGGAGTATCCGACTAGATCTAAGGAGGAAGAAGGAGGGGAAAGTGAAGTGTGGGTGTGGTAGTGGATAGTCACATGTGCAAAGTGGAGCTGCCAAAAAGTGGTAGACAGATCCATGGCGCACATGACCTAGTGAGCCACCGAACTTGCCACAACCGTGGCCCACTATGTACACGTGCGCCACGAGTGTGTTTGCCGAGTTAGCCAGCAGACCTGCGGTGGGTTAGTCGTAGCGTACGGGCAGCAAGTGCGCCATGGTTACACCTCACAAGCGTAGCACACATACCCCATGTATGTTACAGGTATGTGGCATGCGGCCGGTAGGCCCCTGGCCCACACATATCTATGGCGCACTATCACTATGTACACCACGATTGTTCTAGTTACTAATAGGGCACTGCCCACAAGTGATCCATGTCTGTTTTACCCGTGGGGTACTTCAACCACGTGAGCCACGAATGTGTAGATTACCTATAGCCCTTTTCCAAGTAGTGTCATTTTCTCTAAGTGTTGCCTTCTACAGTGATCAAGATTAGTTTAGCACTAGCATCTATTAATGAGGGTGTCACTATTGAGGGGTACTAATCAAGTGTCACTATGTACACCTAGTTCTATGCTCTTGATGGCATCTTTCCTATTTCTCCACTAATCACCAATTAATTAACTATTTGAGCAACTTTGATAAAAGTAAAAAAAGATAAAGCTTGTAGGTAAAACTTGGGATTGGTATAATCATGGTTGGATCACCATAGCATGCATAATATATCTTGCATATGCTATCTTGCATCTGACTATCTTGCATAGTTTAGCTTCCCTTGGTTGGTGTAGTTGTCAAAGTTCTCCTCTACTTCACCATAGAACTCCTCTTCCTCGTACACCAGGTTGATACTAGCATCTATAAATAAATACGAGGTACACAATCACCAAACAATACTTAACTACTTCTATTCAGCACACAAAGATCCACACTAGATGATCTAGCATCATCTCAATCACTACATGAAATATTGACATGGCCTTATTTATCATATTTTTGAAATGCAATTTCCACTCATTGAAAAATACTTAATATTTAATATTCTCCAACTATAAAATATGGGATCATTTTGACACATGTCATCACCATATATTCCAATACTTGGGAACGTGATTTAAAGTGGATGTCATACATTACAAAGTCTAATATTGCTATTTAATAATATTAAAGTGACTAGAAATTACTATATAGCATTCTTTTAATACTATTCCATGATTAATGCATGTAAAACCAAATATTTTTACATATTCAGATAGATCATGGCAAATGTGATTTTTGAGAATTCGAATCAACTCAAAAGCATTTATGGTCGATTTAAGAAAAATGTTTGAAGTTGTAAAAGTCTCTGCCTTACTATTTTTACTCTAGGTGATCTATAACTTCAAACTGTTTGAATCCAATGGGAATGGTTAGATAATTTCATTACCTTTCTAACAAAATTGAAATCATGCAATTTGGTTCATTAAATCTTCCTGAATTTAATTTTGAATTCACTGACATAATGGTATTTTGGAGTAAAATGAAAAATCTAAATTTGAATTCGTGGGCAACGCGCGGGAACATTACTGGGCCGGCCCAACTATGCGGCACACACGCAGCAGGCTGTACTGGCATTGGCCCCACCTGTCAGTGGCTATTCTAAAGCAACGCGGTATCAGCTAATCTGGGCCGCACAATTAGAATACAATCAACGGCTCAGAGTCGTCGTCTCCGTCGCTCTACGGAGGGGTCATCAAAGACTTACCAGGGCTCCAGCTAGGTCCATAAAGGTGGGCAAATGAGCTGGTAGACGATGGAGGTTTGAATGGTGGTCGCGGAAGCTCTTGGGGCGGCTCCTAGCGATGGCTCCTTTCCACCACAGCAGCGGCGGGCTCCAGTGAAATTCCAGCGATGCAGTGCTCGCCTTGCTCCAGGGATGGGTCAGAGCGAGTGCTTGGGAGAGGTGAGTCGAGTGGTGTGCATTTTGAGGCAGTGGGTCTATTTATACCCCAGCGAGAGGAGCATTGCGGCATGGTTCGGGCTCATCGGCGATGTTGCTACATGGCACTATCAGCATGGCTATGGGAGTAGGTCATGCGCATAGTGGCACAGCGAGGCGCGGTCTTAATTGGACGGGGACGTCCATGCTCTGCTCAGGTACGCGGTGTTCGTCATGGCGTATGGCGTGTACTCGTCGGGCAGGGTCAAACGGGCATGTCTAGGAGATTGTTGGCGGCATGGTGATTGCCTTGACGCGAGGGGAGAGCGAGGCGCGGCGTGGTTGCGCAGGATTGCTTGGCGCACTGGCATGCAGCTCGGCATGGTCGGTAGAGAAATGGGCATGGCCGCGTTGGCGTTTCCACGGGTCGGAGTTAGTCGATGTGTATGCTGGCGAGTGCGGTGAGATCAGGGTTACCTTCTAGACATGATGGGCAAGGGCGGCGACGCTCGTGGCGTCATGTCCATGTCTGGCCTATGTGGCACGCTCGGGTACGGGCTGGCACTAGTCCAATCGGAGAGTAAAAGAGGCTCCACTGCACGGACTGGTACTGGGGGTGATTGTGGGTTAGTAGTGGAGTTGTGTCGAGTACAAAGATGATCACTAGATTGATCACAACAGTGTTTAGTTGGTATATCTATAATGTTCATGCTAAGTGTTTGATTAAATGGCCGCATAAATAAACATTTGAATTTTCAAATTCTTTTTGGTGTGTGTGCTGGTGATATGCTTGAGTGTCTCTGGTTGCAAAGGTTTGCCAAGTGAAGAAGCTTTGAGTGGTATTTGAAAAATGGCTATCTTGATGTCTATGATGGATTCAATTTGGAAACGTCCTCTAAAAGAGTTTGAATTTGTTTCTGTAAGTTTTGCAAGTTCCCTTGTATTCATTTTTACTTGGTCTAGCAAGGTGAGAAAATAAATAGAATTGTTTCTGTTTGAAATCATTTACTAGCGATGCCCAAAGTGGGCTAGGTGTTAACTTTGGCAAAAATTACCATTAGGTCATATGTTTCACCATTTGATTTTCTTTTGATTTGATTTGGTTTGTATTTGACCTAGATGATATTGTTGTGATCCTTAAACTACTTCTCAACATATATAACAAACAATCAAGGCATAACAAGCATTCATAGATCACTAATAAACACACATGCATTTATATAGTGTTTAATAGTAAAAGCTTTTGTAAATCCTAATTTTAGTTGATTGGAAATTGATATTCTCATTATAATATTTTTGAGATGTTACAAACCTTCCCCCCTTAAACAGAAACTTGTCTCGAGATTCAGGAAAAACTAGGAACTAAAGAGATTGGGAAACTCCGTCCTAATATAATCTTCTCGCTTCAGGTGGCTTCTTCTTCAGTATGGTTGCTCCACTGGATTTTGAGAAACTTGATACTCCTGGTCCGGGTGGTTCTAAAGGCTTCTTCCAAAATACGAATGGGTACTTCATGTTAGGTTAAATCCTTGTTGATATCCATAGCTCTATGATCGATGTTCTTGAAAACTTAGGTCTTCTTTGGAACTTCTAAGCATTTTAGAAGTAACGAGATATGAAACACATTATGTACGGCTGACATACCTTCAGGAAGTTCTATCTGATAGGTTACTTCTCCTCGGCGACTTAAAATCTTGAAGGGTCCGATATATCTGGGTGCAAGCTTCCCTTTGAGTTGAAAACGCTGCATTCCTTTCAAGGGTGATACTTTGAGATACACAAAGTCTCCGATATTGAAGGTTAGGTCTCGACGTCTCGTATCAGCGTAACTCTTCTGTCTGTATTGAGAGGTCTTGAGGTTCTCATAGATCTTGTGAACCTTCTCTTCGGCTTCTCATAGAATGTCTGGTCCGAATATCTAACTCTCTCCTACTTGCGACCAATTCAGGTACGACACTTTCTTCCATACAAAAACTCAAATGGGTCCATTTGCAGACTGGCCTGATAACTATTGTTGTATGAGAATTCTGCGAACGGCAGGTAGTATTCCCATTTAGATCCATATTCTAGTACACAGGCTCTCAATATATCTTCTAGTATCTAGTTTACTCTTTCCGTTTGTCCGTCGGTCTGCGGGTGATAAGTTGTGCTGAAGTTTAGATTGGTTCCTAATCCTTCTTGTACTTTCTTCCAAAACCTTGAGGTAAACTGGGTTCCACGGT
Organism: Avena longiglumis; assembly: GCA_030063025.1. NCBI lineage: Eukaryota > Viridiplantae > Streptophyta > Magnoliopsida > Poales > Poaceae > Avena > Avena longiglumis. The sequence continues at coordinate 328,875,518 of CP125978.1, forward strand.
CTGACACATTGTCTTGGGGGTTTCATGCAGAATGACTAGTCTAGCAATATACAACTCTCCTAGCTTCGAGCTTTGATAGGTGGACTTGAGGGGTATGAAATGAGCTACTTTGGACAGTCTATCTACTATGACCCAAATAAAATCATTTCCTCTACTAGATGTAGGAAAACCGATGATGAAATCCATTCCAACTGAGTTCCATTTACATTCTAGAATTTGCAATGGCTGCAACAGTTTTGCAAGTCGCTAGTGTTCCGCTTTGACTCTCTGACATATATCACACTTGGTGATATAGCTTCCGACTTCTCTCTTCCTCTTGTGCCACCAAAATTTCTCCTTCAAATCCTGATACATCTTCGTTCCTTCCAGATGAATAGAATAAAGAGTATCATGGGCTTCTTGCAAAATGACTTGCTTCAACTCTGAATCTTCTGGCACACAGATGCATCCCTTATACCATAGAACTCCTTATTCATCTTCCGTGAATCCGGGTACCTTCCCTATACTGATACGACGCTTAATTCCACCAATACTGGCATTTCCTTTCCGAGCTTCATTTATCTGACTGATCAATGTGGGTTGAAGTTCGATACTGGATAGAAATCCTTCGCTAACTAGCTCGATTCTAAAATTCTCCAACTCCTCATGCAAACTTGGCTGATCTTTCTTAATCATGGTGTTTAATCTACACGATAGTATACTAAGAGCATCCGCTACCACATTGGCCTTGCCGGGGTGGTAGTAAATGTCAAGGTCATAATCCTTGATTAACTCTATCCATCTCTGTTTTCTCATATTCATCTCCTTCTAGGTGAAAATATACTTCAAACTATTGTGATCTGAATAAATCTCACAGCGGTTACCCATGAGGTAATGATGCCATGTCTTCAAGGCTAACACTACGGCTACCAATTCTAAGTCATGGGCGGGATAATTCTGCTCATGTTGCTTCAGTTGTCTGGAAAGATATGATATTACTTTGGCTTCCTGCATCAACACACATCCGAGACCAATCTTGGATGCATCACAGTATATGTTAAAAGGCTTCGTGATATCTGGCATGATCAAAATTGGGGCTGAAATCAATCTCTTCTTGAGCTCTTGAAAACTTTCTTCGCATTTGTCTGTCCATTCAAACTTCTTCTCTTTCTTATATAGTTGGGTCATCGTCCTTGCGATGCTTAAAAATCATTCAACGAATTTGCGGTAATATCCCGCTAATCCAAGAAATGCGCGGACTTAGGTTTGAGTGGTTCGGTCTTTCCATTCTTCAACATCCTTAATCTTGGCGGTGTCGACGGCAACTCCTCCTGCCGACAAGATATGTCCTAGGAATCCTACTTCCTTTAACCAGAACTCACATTTTCTAATCTGGGCATACAATTGATGCTCTTTAAGGGTTTCAAGGATGGTCCTTAGGTGTTGCTCATGTTCCTCTTTCGACTTGGAATAGATCAGAATGTCATCGATAAAAACAACGACAAACTTATCCAAGAAGTTCATAAAAATCTTATTCATGAGATTCATGAAATAAGCAGGGGCATTGGTTAATACAAATGACATGACATTGTACTCATACAATCCATATCTTGTAGTGAAAGCAGTCGTTGGGATATCTGTTGCGCGGATCTTTAGTTGATGATAACTAGTTTTAAGATCAAACTTAGAAAACACTCTGGCACCAGCTAGCTGGTCTAATAGATCTTCTATCTTTGGCAGTGGGTATTTGTTGTTGATGGTGACGCCATTCAGCTTCCGGTAATCCATACACAAACGGTTGGCACCATCTTTCTTATCCACAAACAAAACAGGGGATCTCCACGGCGATGCACTTGGTTGTATCAGACCTTTCCCCAACATGTCATCAAGTTGCTTCTTGAGCTCCACTAGTTCAGCTGGGTTCATATTATAGGGTCTTTGAGCTACGGGTCTAGTTCCAGGAACTAGTTCAATGATAAACTTGATATCCCGATCTAGGGGCATACCAGGTAATTCATCTAGGAACACATCGGGGTATTCACAGACTGCTCTAACTTGGTCTAGCGTTGATTGGACTAAACTGTTGTTGGACTTGAATTGATGGGGCAGCGTCCCAGACACATGCTCTACTGATAATCCGGTGCTACTGGTCATGGTTATGGCTTTCTTGGCACAGTCTATTAATCCTTGATGTTTCGACATCGAATCCATTCCTAGTACTACTTCCAAAACTTTTGTTCCAAGTACTATTAAATTGGCATAAAAATCTATTCCATGTATTCTGATAGGAACGGCCTTGCAAATTTTTCTAGCTTTGGTAGTTGACCCAGGTATTTGAACTATCATAACATGCTTCAAATTTGTTGGTTGAATCTTACTGTGCATGCAAATTCTTCTGTAACAAACAATTGCGATGCTCCAGAATCAAGCAACACTCTTGCAAGTACTGAGTTAACAGAAGACATACCCAGCATGACATCTGGCGCTTCCTGGGATTCTTCCGCATTTATGTGAAAGAGACGGCCGGTACGGTTGTGCAGGTTGCCTAGGGAAAATCTCTTTCCAGGTTGTACATGGCGCTACAGCAAGCTTCTTGGGGCACTCATTGGAGTAGTGACCCATGATACCACATTCAAAGCAGGTTATCATTGACTTGTCCTTCCCGGCAATGTGCACATCATTGCTTCCAGTCTTGGGGCAGTATTGTTGTTGTTGGTGGTGGACCTTGGCGGTGCACGGTTAAAGTTATGGGGGTTACCGGGGTTGTTGTTGTGGCCTCCGGGCCTCGGGTTTCCTCCGCCACGATTGGGAAATTTTGGACGGGACATAGGTGGCATGTTGTTCCTTGGTGCAAATCCTGCAGACGAGCTACGACGCTACTTCGGGGTATGGTGTGGTCCAGGCTGGTGCATCATATGAAGCTTGCGGTTCTCACTGGCTTGATTGATTTGTCCTTCCATCTGGATAGCAGAATCCACTAGCATTTGGACGATCTGCTGAAGAGTGGCGAGATTGGCTTGACGCCCGGTTCTACCGGCTTCTCGATCTACTACTAGCATTTGCCGAATCTGAACCATCAGATCCTGGGATGAGTTGTTTCCAGCGTGGTTTCCGCGAGTCATTTTAAGAATGAGGTAGACCATAAGACAAGAGGGAAATTTATATGGCTTATGGGTATGGTTCAAAAGCTCTAAACTTTGAGTATGGCTAAGGTTTGAAAACCATAACTCTTGTACATTCATTCCAAACAACACATACAAACCACACATTGCAAACAACACATCACAACTACGAAGCAGATGGTTTTAAGAACCATTCTGTCATGCTACGATACCGCGGGACGGGATACAAACTCACACCAACAACAGTGATCTAGTTCTACTACTCATCATCTCGGAACTGATGGGTTCTTCGTCATCCATGAAATCGGTGTCCTCCTCGTCAGTGTGGAACTCCATGTTGATATCCTCAAGATAGTCGTCATCATCACTGAGGTACGAAGTGATATCCCCACGAATATATTCACATTTGTTTTCCTTCTCCTCGAGCTGAATCTCCTAGTCATGGATGGTTTCTTCAAGGGTTGCCACCTTCAGGCAGAGGCGAGCGATTGTGCGGTCCTTCAAGTTATGCTGGCGACAAAGTGACTGCGCTCTTTAGCTAGGAGGGTGAGGGTTTGGTTCTTCTCGGTTGCAACAAGGTGCTTTTGGTTGGCGTAGGCACGGGCATTGTCCAACTCCTTCTGGGTCTTGTGCACCATGAAGTCGAGGTGATCCACGTGATGCTTCAGCTCCGGATGTCCTGGCATGGCCAAGGCTGTCCCATGGAGTCACGTCTTGTGTAGTGAGTGAAGCGGGTGCCAATGATCTGGTTGATGTTCTGCCCACACAGACGGGCAAGCGTCTCCTACATGGCTCTAGTTAGTCCATCCAGCCAGTTGTTCTCCCTCAAGATGAACTGTATCTTCTTGGAGGTGGTGGCTCCATCTTGCCTCTCGGATCGGCAATGATCAACCACTGTAGTTCTCCTCCTGGCTGGTCATTGAGCTTCGCTCCAAAGAACTCCGGGTGCGGGCATCCAAGAAACTCCGTGAGATGACCCAAGTCCCTCTCAAAGATGAGTTCCCCTCCGTTCCCAAGATGGTAGAACTTGTTGTACTTGACTTCCATCTATAAGCAATTAGGATAAGTTAGTGAGGTGATCAAGTGTGTCAAATTTTATGTAGGATTGCAAAAACTTTGAGGAACGTATGACTCTCTTTTGGAAATATTCTCAAGGATAAGAGTAAGAATAGGTTTTCGTAAATACTCACTTCTTTGTTTTGAAACTAAGTTTTTCAGACGTCCATTCTAACTAGGGTCTCCTATGGTTAGGATGGAACTGATACCAACTTGTGAACACCCGGATTTTTAATTCCAGATGCCTATTATGACGTACATCGCAATCCCAAGATTACCATTTTTGCGAGACATAACAGAATTGGTAGCACAGTACATCATCCATTACAAACCATAATAGTCTTACAAATAGTTGATCACATGATCAAGTCTTAATACACATAAAAGTAGCGGAAAATAACATAGTAGAGGCTCTAGCTTCATTTTCATAGGCAATGCTGACGATGGAGATGATCCTAGTTATCGTAGACATCCTATTGTCCATCCTCCGGATAGTCCTCTTCATAGTCTGGCCATGGGAATAGCCAGGGACAAAGCCATGAGTACTTTTAAAGTACTCGCGAACTATCACTCATGTAAGTAAGACAATTCTAGTAGGAATCCTAAGCTGTCGGGGGGTAACCCCCGGTAGGGTCACGAGGGGTAAAACATTGCCTAGCTTGGCTTATGCCGGGTGAAGAAAAAACCAGGCCGAGTAAGGATGGCCGGGTAAGATAGTCGTGTGCGGCCGACATAGAAACTATGTCGGCCCATATAGGACAAATATATTAATCTTGTAGGAACCAATGAGCCAAGTCTCACGAGGAAGGGCCGAGTCAGATAGGACGCATGGCACCTTTCCGAGTGAGGTTCAGGAGGGACCATAGTAAAGCACGGTCAAAAGAGAAGGGCGACGCCGGGTGACACGAAAGCAGCCGGGTGACGCCTAAAGCAAGGGTTGACATACAAAGTTACTGCATGACGCCAAAGGAACTGGAGGCAACATACGTGAAGACCGTTAGCTGTCTAGCTTTATGGACTAGGACACTGGGCTTAGAGCAAGCCCATGACCCGGCATGTACAGTAAAGACCAAGATCCAAACAGTAAACCTAGGACCCAAAGGGGTGTAACCTAGCTAGCCATCACCTATATAAGGAGGGGGTAGGTAGGGTTAGAGAAGGTTGGACCGAGCACGGAACTAGTGCACTGAACCCTAGTTCATATATCTCTAGGAGCACTTGTAAACCTCAAGTATTAATAAAATTCCTAAGTGTGAAGAGTTCATCTTGTTCTTCGTGCATGGCTAGACCATGCACTCCCTCCCCGGTGACCACAAGCATCCATTTGGCCCCCAACTTAAGCCTACCCATGGCATCTGCCGTGACACCACCACGACAGTTGGCACCCACCGTGGGGAAGAAGCAGGTGCTTGATGAAGTCTTCATCCAGACGGGCAACATCATCACCAAGACCGGTGAGCGCGTCTACTCTAGCCTCATCCAGAGGTTTGGAGCGCTCAACTTCGTCAGCGACAATGCATGATGCTTTGGGACCAAGCCATTCCCTAGGGGTGGTCGCTTAATCAAGTTCGGTGAGCTCTAGGTCTACATCGCGGTGCGCGTGTAGCGTGCGTATCCGGAGCGTGTCATCCTGGCGCCGGATCCACCTGTAGTTCCTGCCGCAGGAAAACTTCACCAGCTCATCTCCGTTGAGGTAATGGTGACAGCTCCTAACCCAGCAGCACCTCTAGTAGATCCCGTAGTGAATGAGGATCCCGAGGGAGGAAATCAAGAGGAAACGCCAAGGGCTACAAGAACAGCAAAGACACCACTAGAAAATCCAAAGAATATAGCTAGGAGTAAGAGGGCCAAAGAACTGCAAGAGGCGATAGACAAGTTGGCAGAACCAGTAGCGCAGGCAGCTAATCCGGCATGTGTGCAAGCCGAGTTAGAGGAGGCCAGGATAAAGGACCTGGAGAAGGCAAAGGATTTAGCGCAGTTACAGCAGGATGTGGATATCACAATCCGAGAGCTCAACTCAGCAAATCGAGTCAAGGGCGCAAAGACCCGGATTGACGCGACAAGGTTAAGAGGGAGAAACCTCAACGAGGAGTTGGTGGATGCAACGTCTAAGTTGACACCAGAAAATAGCAATGAAACAGCCATGCGGCCAACATACAATACTGTAGTAGCTAACCTGAGAGCCGCAGAGGCAGCAATGGCAGAGCTACCCCATTTGATGGGTGAAGCAAAGAAAAGGCAATAAGAGCGAGGCAATGAACTAGTAAGAGCAGCAGGCATGCTGAATGAAGCATACTATAGGGAAAATCCGGGTATAGCAGGGAGATCACAGCTGGTTCACTCGGCAACTCCAATCCTGGCAAGATCAGCAGGACATACAGCTTCCTCACCCGGAGTGGAGCCAAGACAGAGAAAAGAAAAGGGTGTGGATTCAGGAAGGAAACAAGCAAATGATCACCAATGACTCAGCCGTGGCTCAGAGAATTCTGGCACGTGCACAAGAAAAAAGAAGGAATAATGTTCAAGGAAATGAAGACCAAGAGAATGCAAGCCGAGAAAGGCAAGCAGGACAAAGTAATGACAATTGAGGGAAAAATTTTGCGCCTCAACCTAGGCATGTAGATCACTCGGCAGGAGGAGGAAATCCGGCTCCGAATAATGCTCCAACTCAACCCGAAAGAAGACAACAAAGCGCGGCAAAAGCAGTACAACAACCTGTAGACCCGAACGCAAACAGATATAATGATGGTTACTCAGCGATGGTAAATGACAGATATGAGTTGCTGGATCACGCATACCAAGCAATGGGAGCTAGACTCGGAGGCAGAAACCTTCAGCTAGATGATGCAAGGCTAAAGCTTGATCGAATAAAGATGGCAGAACTGATCGAGTCGCAAGGTCCACAGGGTCCACCATGTTTTGGTCCGAGGATCATGAAGGAGCCACCTGTACCAAATTTTCAGCTGGCCAGAGGAATAAAAACTTACGATGGAAGCACAAAGCCAGAAGACTGGCTCATAGATTATGGAAATGCTGTGAAAATCACGCAGGGAAATTTGATATGGGCAGTGCGATATGTGCCGCAAATGCTAGAGGGACCAGCGCGGGTGTGGCTGAATAACTTTCCACCTGGAAGCATCAACAGCTGGATCAATTTTCAGGATGCTTTTGTGAGAAATTTCACAAGCACCTACAAGAGGCCGAATCGTCCGCAACAGCTAGCAATGTGCAAGCAAATGCCGAATGAGACAGACAGAGAATTCCTCATAAGATGGTGCACAATGCGTAACTCTTGTGAATGAGTAATCGAGTCTCAGGCTATCACTTGGTTTGCACAAGGATGTAGACATGGAAGTGTGTTATGGCAAAGGTTATAGAGAGATATGCCGTCAAGCTTGGCAGAAACAATAAGGATTGCTGACTTGTATGCGTTAGGAGATCCGACTCAGCCTCTGCTCATGTCAACAGACGGGATGGCTGAGACTCAGATCTATGACGCTGCTGGATCGCAAAGGCGCCAGGAAAGAGCTGAATATAGAAGCAAAAGAAGAGATGAAAGGCTAGACTACAGGTATGGTTCGACTCAGGTTACGGCCATGAGTCAGGATCATCCAGACGCTGGAAGTATCCAACGTCAAAGTACAAGTGGACAACAGTAGTGTATGCCAAAGAGTGATGGCAAAGAGCCATACGAACAAAGGAAGCCATATCAGGACAGGCAGAAATATACTTACGAGGTGATGTTGGACCAACCGTGTAAATTTCATAAGCCAAGTCCAATTAAGCCAGCCAATCACACAACAAGGCAATGCACTTGGTTTCAGAAAGGAGATAGAGTGGATTCGCCGAGTAAGCAGCTACCACCACCTCCCCCTCCACCACTCACAGGAGGAAATGCTCAGGTTGTTGGAGCTGATCATAGATATGAGAACAGGAGCCGAGGTATCATAATCAAGAAAGAAGATAAGTTGTGCACTAGGTGCACAATCCAAGAGGTGACAATGCTCATGTCGGCCATGGAACCATGAGTACAGAGAACATCACCAGAGCTATGTCGTCTTTGTCATAGAGCCGAATGACAAAAAGAGTCAGCAGAGACGAATGATGGAGGTGAAAGCCACAATGACGGCAATCCCAAAGTACATGCATTGGTGTGAGCAGGAAATAACTTGGAGCATAAAGGATCACCCCAATATCATGCCAACCCCAGGTGGTTATTCTCTAGTCTTGGATCCAACTTTCATGGGCCCTGATATGAACGTGAAATTTTCCAAAGTACTGATCGATGATGGCAGTAGCATTCAACATCATGTACAAGGATACCATGCTCAAGTTAGGCATTACCATGAACATGCTGGAGCCGACTAAGACAACTTTCCATGGCATTGTGCCGGATTGTCCTGTGAGCCAATTGGCAAGATCTGGGTTGACGTCTTATTCGGCAACAGAGAGAATTGTCACACTGAAGCCATAGAGTTCGAGGTGGTCGACCTGGTTAGCTCATATCATGCCTTACTCGGCAGGCTGGCTATGGCAAAGTTTATGGCTACTCCTCACATTGCTTACTTGAAGATGAAGCTGCTAGGTCCATGTGGAGTTATCATAGTCGAAGGAGATTACAAAAGATCGATTTCTTGTGCCTCAGCCGGATATTCGCTGGCCGAGTCACTGGTCATAGCGCAGGAAAAGCATCAAATGATGGAAGTGGTAGCATTGGCCAAAGCAGCACAAATGTCCATGCAGGCACTTACTAACCCGCATGGCAGTGTGTCATTCCAAGCTACCAAGGAAACCAAGAAGGTACAGGTGGACGAGACTTTCTCACAGGGCATAGTTACCATTGGGGCTGGGCTGACTGACAAATAGGAAAGCGAGCTCACCAGCTTCCTCCGTGAGAATCGGGATATCTTTGCATGGTCCACGCAGGATCTGCAAGGAGTTACGAGGGAGCTGGCTGAGCACTCTCTTCATGTAATGCCAGATGCCAAGACGGTGAAGCAACCTCTCCGCCGCTTCACCGAAGATAGGAGGAAAGTGATAACTGCCGAGATAGCCATGCTCTTAGCCGCTGGATTTATCATGGAATTACTACACCCGGATTGGTTGTCAAATCCAGTCTTGGTCGAGAAGAAAAAAGATGACTCGACCATGGCAGTGGTGTGGCGCATGTGTATTGATTACATGAACCTCAATAAGGCGTGTACAAAAGATCCATTTCCTCTGCCACGGATCGATTAAGTCATAGACTCTACTACTGCGTGTGAGTTGTTGTCATTTGTGGACGCGTATTCTGGTTTTCACCAGATACCACTGAATCTGAATGATCAAATAAAGACAGCTTTTATCACCCCGTATGGGGCTGATTGCTATCGTACCATGGCATTTGGATTGAGAAATGCAGGTGCAACATATCAAAGATGCATGCAAAAATTCTTGCAAGATCAGTTGGACAAAAATGCTCAAGTATACGTTGATGACGTGGTGATAAAAACCAAGCAAAGTCATACTCTAATTGAGGACTTGCGTCAAACATTCGCAAACTTAAGAAGATTCTGGATGAAACTCAACCCAGAAAAATGCACATTTGGTGTCCCGGCTGGAAAGTAACTCGGATTTCTTTTATCCAGCCGAGGAATTGAGGCTAACCCGTCAAAGATCAGGGCCATTGAAAGAATGGAATTGCCAAAAACCCTCAACGATGTCCAGAAGTTCACAGGATGCCCAGCCTCGTTGAGCAGATTTATTAGTCGGCTAGGTGAAAAAGCCCTACCACTATATCAACTAATGAAAAAATCAGACAAATTCACATGGACACAGCAAGCTGATAGCGCTTTCCATGAACTCAAAAAGATGTTGGCAACAGCACCAATATTAGCATCACCGCTATCCAAAGAGCCAATGTTGCTCTTTGTCGCTACAACTAACAGAGTTGTAAGTGCAGTAATAGTGGTTGAACTTGAAGAAGAGGGCAAATCAGTCCAAAGGCCAGTTTATTACTTGAGCGAAGTGCTCTCCATATCAAAGCAAAATTATCCCCATTACCATAAAATGACATATGGGGTGTATATTGCAGCAAAGAAGCTGAAACATTATTTTCAAGAACACCCAATCCGGGTAATATGTGAGGCGCCTATCTCGGATATATTGGGCAGAAAAGATGCTAGTGGTCGATTCGCAAAATGGGACATAGAGCTAGCACCATATGCTCCACAATATGATAGGCGAGATGCAATTAAATCTCAAGTTGTAGCGGATTTCTTTGTGGATTGGATGGAAAATGCAATACGAACCACCACTGCCAGATCCGAATTACTGGAAGATGCATTTTGACGGATCCAAGACGAAAATGGGTCTAGGCGCCGGGATAGTGCTCACATCGCCAAAGAGGAATCAACTCAAGTATGTGTTAAAGATCCATTTTGCTGCTTCCAATAACGTTGACGAGCATGAAGCACTTGTCTATGGCATCAAAGTGGCCAAAGTGATTGGCATCAAAAGAATCATGTGTTTTGGTGATTCGGATTTGGTGATCCAACAAGTATCTGGGCATTGGGACGCGTTGGATGCAAACATGGCACTGTATCGTTTTCATGTGCAGCAAATTTCGGGATACTTTGACGGGTGTGAATTCCATCACATACCAAGAGTAGAGAATGAGGCAGCGGATGTACTATCCAAGTTAGGATCCTCTTGGCAAGCAATACCACCAGGAATAGCATTGTAACATCTCAGGAAACCATCGATCAAGCCGTCACTAGAATCCGAGTCAATCAGGCTTACCCCAGCGAATCAGGAGTCAGACGTTGTGCCAATAGATATTAACTCAGGGGCAGGTTCGAGTCACTCGGGGACTGATCCGCTCACCTCAGGGGTTGCCGAATCACACTAGGGGACTCCTCAGATCATGTCGGCAGAACATATGTCGGCTGAGCCAATGGAAATTGATGAAGAAACAGATCCGGCACCGGTGATACCAGCATGGGTGCAACCAATATTCAACTACTTGAAAGATGGAACTTTGCCAGACAATGAGATATTGGCAAGACAAACTGAAAGAAGAGCAAAAGCATACACAATAATCACCAAGGAGTTGTACAAAAGAAGTGTGACGAGTGTACTGCAGCGTTGCATAAGCCCAGAGAAAGGTCAAGAAATACTGTTAGACATTCACCAAGGAGAATGTGGGCACCATGCATCGTCTAGAGCATTGGTAGCCAAGGCATTCCGACATGGATTTTATTGGCCAAGTGCGCTGGAAGAAGCACAGGAACTTATGAGAAAATGAAGTGGCCGCCGGCATTATGCGTCAAAATCACACTCACCAGCATCAGAATTAAAAACCATACCGATCACTTGGCCGTTTGCAGTATGGTCTGCATATGGTAGGACCTTTCAAACTAGCAAGGGGCAGCATGACGCACATACAAGTAATGGTTGACAAATTTACCAAATGGATAGAAGTGAAGCCCATCAAGAAATTGGATGGAAAAATAGCTATCGCATTCCTAAAAGATATAATCTTGATATATGGTTACCCGCATAGTGTAATCACAGATAATGGCACAAACTTTTCCTTCAGGCCTAATGCGTTCAAGAACATCAAGGTTGATGTCCTCGTACCAACAAAGCAGGAAGGAAAGGGCTTTGTCCGCTGCAGCTCGGCCGGCCGACTCGCGCCATTGATCATGCTTGTGTTCGGTAAGAAGCAGCCTATCAGCCAGAGGCTCGATGAGTGTGGGCGCGTCTTCATCTGGGCAGAGCATTCGGAATGCATGGATCGCTGATTTGAGCAAGTATACACCTCATGACTTGAGGGTCTGACAACGCTTCGAGATGCTCATCAATAGTCACGTCACCATCAGCTGGAGCGCCAGATTCAGATCGTACTCTTTTCATGGCCCGTATGGCGAACATATCAGCCTCAGGAAAATTCTCTACAAAAGCAAAAGAACATTATCAAACAAGGAAAAAGCAAACAAAGGAATGAGCACAACGAAAAGGGTAAGGACTCACTACCGAGGAAATAATTGATGGAGAGGAGCTTGCTTTTCTAGTTCTTGGCCTTGGCTTGGAGGGCGTCCAGATCTAGGTGAGCCGACTCAACCGCTGACTCGGCCTCCTTGATAAGATCCTTGGTATTCTCGGCGCTGGCGGCATGCTGGCCATATTTCTCGGCAAGCTCCTCCCGCAGCCCATTTACCTTAGCCTGGTTCTTCTGCTTCATATCCGCCATTTCTTTCTTCAGCCGAGTCACCTCATCTCGCTCCTTCTCGAGTTCGGTTTGGTGCTTCTTTGCTTAGTCGGAATAGATCACTCATCAGCAACCACAATGCTATCTCGGTCCATCAGGATAAAAGTGGCAAAGGATAAGCATGAACACAAAGCAGCCAAATAATTGCTAAGAGCTTACTTTCCGTCTCGCTGATCTGCGAGTGCAGTGCGTCAATAGAGGACTGGGCAGAAGCTGTGGGAAAACAGCGAGAAAAGATCAAGGAAATTAAACAGAGAAAGGTGCGCCGAATAAAGATATGTCGAGTAAGAAAATTACCTTGGCCTTGAGTCTCGGCTTGCAGCTTTTGGTGAGCAAGATCGAGCTTGCGATGATCCAAGAGGAGATCTTGATGCACCTTGGTGCTCTCATTGTGCGTAAGCTACATAAGAAAAGGGATAGTCAACAGAGGCAAGATCAAACCTATGGCCGAATAAGAGCTGATTTCTAGTTTAGAGCTTACAGTTGAGTAAGTTCCTCAGTCGGCAGTAACCTCGGGGACTAGGTGTCATGTATAACAAAAATACTCAATACACAAAAGAGTAAAAATATTATGTACCTCATTCACTTCATCTGCGCGAACCATTAAGGCAATTGCCCGCTGGGTCATGTCGGAAACGGCCTTGGTTCCCAACGTCATCTTCTTGCTGGCACTGGAGCTAACCTCCTTCTCGCCTGCGACGTTCCATGCCACGGCATAACGCTCCGCGGCACCAAGGCCATTCCTGCTAAGCGTCCGAGTAAGAACTATCCCCATTTTTAGGGAAGTTCCCATATTGGAGCGGATCACAGCGGCACTAGTGTGCAGGGTAACAGCTTTAGAACTGCCGCCCGACCCGGCGGTCGCGGATCCACCCGGTTTACCTGCTGAAGCAAGTATCATTGTTGATGTTGTGGGCCAGATCTAAGGAGCGGTGCCTGGGGCATGGACCAAGGTTGTCTACTTGGTAGATGTGGGCTTGCCGGATGAAGTGCGAGCTGGACCTGGAGCAGTAGGTCAGGTCTGGTTCTTTGACAGAAGAGGAGAGCGAGCAGGTCTGGTTGGTGATAAGACGGGAGCCGACTTAGCGGGCTCAGCAATGTTGTTGGCACCAAGATCAGGAAGTTGTTCATGAACACCAACTTGTGGGCTGGTAGCAGGAGAACTGGGGGCGAAGGTTTTCTCAACGCCAGTGCTGCCAGCACCAAGATCAGGAAGTTGTTCATGAGGTGCAGTAGAAGAGCTAGGCCAAATCTCCTCCGATGGGTGTGCCACCGGGTCTGATTGACACTGAGAAGCGTGAGCCTCAGTAGTGGGAGCATCAAATCGAATGGGGCTCTGCACCATGGAATTAGCAGGAGGAGGAGATAGCCTTAACGGGGAGGCGATCCTAGGAGCATCCTGGCTAACCAACAAAGGTGCGGCGCTAAAAATAACAAAAATGCTCATAAGAAAGCAATCACAAAACAGGAAAGGAAAAATGAAAAGTAAGCAAACAACAAAAGATTACCTGGAAACGGACTGGTCGCGCGGTGGGCGACTTGTGACTCGGCGCCCAGCTGCTTTGCGAGTCTCCGACAGCGTGGTAGCAGCAGGAGCAGCAGGAGTAACCTTCTGCTTCTTTGCCAGCTGAGCACTGGAGGAGGCCCCGTACCGTTTACCCGGCTTGGCAACAGGGATTTTGCCGACTCTGCCCACAGCGAGAGGGGGAGTGTCATGTACCTGGCCAGCTGCATAAGTAAATGACAGGCTCACTCGAATAAGTTAGAGGGATAAGGTCGAAAAGTAGGTACCTCCAGAATCTCACAATCATCATCATCATCATCATTATCGTCGTCGTCTGACCAATCTCGTAAGGGATTTCGAGTATGGCTCTTACCCGGAGTCGAAGTGGAGGCCGCATGCGTAATGGGCATGAAACACTCCAGATCATACTCGACTTCGTCGAAGTCGGAGCAGTCCTCGTTGTAAGCACTAGGAGGGATAGTACTTTCATCAACCTGGTGAACAAGATTCTGAGAAAGATAAACAGAATAAGAACAGAGAACGAATGAGAAGGCAGATGAACGTAAGAAAAGCTATGTTGGATAGAAAGTGATTCGAAAACTTACCCAGGGGACATGCCTAACCCGGCTTAATGGAGGGCAGCTCCAAGCCCTATCCTCCGCCAAAATCAGCTTGAAGATCGAGCTTACTCGGCGGGCCACAGAGTCATGGGTGAGCTCCTTTGTGGAATGTCGAGTGGGGTCCTGCATGCCACTCATGAAGCACATCTTGTGGCTCCTGGCTTGTATGGGGATGACCCGACGTGCAATAAAAGTACACATGAGATCCGTGTCGGCAAGATGGAAGTTCTCATCCGGCGACAGCAACCTCTCCAGAATTACGTTGGCTTCGTTCACCGTAGCGTTCTTGTCGCGCGGGTCAAGCTTCCAGTACTCTTTGTTGGGGACCTCGTCCAAGAAAGGGGGAGCCAGATGTAATCAGTGGCTCCGCTGTTTTTGACATAGAAGAAAGTCCTATGCCATTTCTTGCAAGAGTCTAAGCCAGTGACCCGAGGAAAGATGGATTCTCTCCTGGGTGTGATGCTAGTGGCACCGCACCCAGTTGGCCTCTTCTTGGCACGGGGAGAACCAGGATGGGGAACTACTTGGATCCTAAAGTTAAAATATTTGGCCCACAGAAGAACTGTAGGCCAAATTCCAAGGTAGGCCTCGCAACCAGAAATAAAACAAGAGAGGGAGCCAATGGCATTGGCGGGCAAGTGATGGGTCTGAATATGGAAAGTGGAAAGGAAAGAAACAAAGAAATTGCTCACGGGCAAGGCGAAACCACGCTCAAAGTGGGAGAGGAAAACCACCCTATCATTGCGCTCAGGTTCGGGGGAAATATCACCAACAGGGAGGCCGCAATCCACCTCGAGAGGGATGCGCCTGTTGGAGCGCAGCCATTCAACCTCCTCCGCGGAGACTTCAGAGACATCCCAGCCGCCGCGCTCGCCGGCGGGAACCTCCTGTTCCTCCGCTCCCTCGGCAGCATCGCGAGCGTCCATGACCTCCCTGGATTCAATCTCTTCCGCTGTTGGAAGAGGCTTGGAAGAGCGAGGACCCGTAGCGGAATAGAATGGGGAAAGAAGGAATCGCGGAGGAGAAATCGTGAGGAAAAAGAACCGCAAAGGGGCAGTTGGGATTTTGGAGGCGCAAGGAAGAAGAAGAGGCAATGGGGAAACTAAACGGGCGAGGCAAGTTATGTTCCCCTCACCCCTACTTAAGGGGATTAAAAACCCCAATCGTGGGATCCTCTTGCGCTGTGCGGCCAACGTGTGTACGTGTATTCGGCCGAGTGAGCCAGTCAGCGAGCGCCACGTGTACACAATACACGGAAAATCCACTGCCACATCACGCAGTGCAGTACGAGAGGTGAAGAGCGATTGGACTGCCACAGTGACGGGGAATTACTGCGCAGCCGTCACTGTGCAGTCAGAGCTTCGAACAAAATTTGAGGCAAGTCACCATGATTACCAACTGTCAGTGACTGAAGCACGCCAAAAATGACTCGGAATTGGCCAAAATGACTCGGCATGAGGCAAAAATGAGCCAAAAAGTCAAATAACAAACCCGAAAAACTGTCAGACAAACTCGGCAAGGTACAAGATTACGCCAAACAGTGTGCCCTAAGCAGTAAATAAAGACAAAAGAAGAAGTTCCAATCATGTTAAAGGAACCTGGAAATGCCTAACAGCTAGAACGGCTAGACCTCACCAGCTTCGGGGACAAATGTCAGGGGGGGTAACCCCCGGTAGGGTCACGAGGGGTAAAACATTGCCCAGCTTGGCTTACGCCGAGTGAAGAAAGAACCAGACCGAGTAAGGATGGCCAGGTAAGATAGTCGTGTGCGACGGACATAGAAACTATGTTGGCCCATATAGGACAAATATATTAATCTTGCAGGACCCAACGAGCCGAGTCTCACGAGGAAGGGCCGAGTCAGATAGGACATGTGGAATCTTTCCAAGTGAGGTTCAGGAGGGACCATAGTAAAGCACGGTCAAAAGAGAAGGGCAACGCCGGGTGACACGAAAGGAGCCGGGAGACGCCTAAAGCAAGGGTTGACGTACAAAGTTACTGCATGACACCAAAGGAACTGGAGGCGACGTACATGAAGACCGTTAGCTGTCTAGCTTTATGGACTGGGCCACTGGGCTTAGAGCAAGCCCATGACCCGGGCTATACAGTAAAGACCAAGATCCAAACAGTAACCCTAGGACCCAAAGGGGTGAAACCTAGCTAGCCATTGCCTATATAAGGAGTGGGTAGCTAGGGTTAGAGAAGGTTTGACCGAGCAGGGAACTAGTGCATTGAACCCTAGTTCATACAGCTCTAGGAGCACTTGTAAACCTCAAGTATCAATAAAATTCCTAAGTGTGGAGAGTTCATCTTCTTCTTCGTGCATGGCTAGACCGTGCACTCCCTCCCCGGTGACCACAAGCATCCATTCGGCCCCCAACTTAAGCCTACCCATGGAATCTGTTGTGACACCACCACGACATAAGCTCTAGGCTTATTTGCAATAAGCTAGTTTTATTTCAGAGGTACTTAGTAGTAAAGACCTATTTTAGTTATCTAGATTAATAAAGAGGGAACCTAGTTTCATGTTCATATCCCTGTGTGGTCAAGTCCAAGTCATATTTCAAGTCACAAGTCATGTTGAAAATATCTGACAACGGAACATTATGGCCATCCAACTGTCCATGACCGCGGACACAGCTATTCGAATAGTTTGACACTCTGCAGAGGTGGTACACTTTCACCACAACATTCGATACATCCGTCAGGGATAACCCTGAATCATCATACTTGGTATGCGGATAATCAATCCTAACCTTTCAATTACACACCCTAGTATACGCACCTCCCCTATGAGTTTGGCCTCCCATCCATGGCCATCCGCCATCGCGGGCACTGCATAGGTGGACATTCATATTCATGAGGTAGCCTTAGCTCAACCTCTTTCTGTGAGGGAACCCATACTAAGACACATAAACTTCCAGTTAAGCCCTACCCAACTTAGGTATTGTGGTTGTACGATAAATTTGGAATGGTATCGCATACGAACCCAACCATCAATTTCTATCAAAGTCGGGGCACATGCTTCATTCAGTATAATCTTCAACTCATTTTGTTCCATAACACATGTCAAAACATTTCAACAGAATGACTCATCATCCCAAGGTTTTCATAATCATTTTCTCCAAGTGTTCCCATCTACAGTGATCAAGATTAGTTTAGCACTAGAATCTATCAATGAGGCTATCACTATTGAGGGGTACTAATCAAGTGTAACTACCAACACCTAGTTCTATGCTCTTGATGGCATCTTTCCTATTTCTCCACTAATCACCAATTAATTAACTATTTGAGCAACTTTGATAAAAGGAAGAAAAGATAAAGCTTGCGGGTAAAACTTGGGATTGGTATAATCATGGTTGAATCACCGTACGCTAGGTTGCATCTGACTAGCTTGCATAGTTTAGCTTGCCTTGGTTGGTGTAGTTGTCGAAGTTCTCCTCTTCTTCGTCGTAGAACTCCTCTTCCTCGTACGCTAGGTTGATACTAGCGTCTATAAATAAATACGAGGTACACAATCACCAAACAATACTTAAATACTTTTATTTAGCACACAAAGATCCACACTAGATGATCTAGCATCATCTCAATCACTACATGAAATATTGACATGTCCTTATTTATCTTATTTTAGAAATGCAATTTCTACTCATTGAAAAATACTTAAGATTTAATATTCTCCAATTATAAAATATGGGATCATGTTGACACATGTCATCACCACATATTAAAATACTTTGGAATGTGATTTAAGGTGGATGACATACATTATAAAGTTTAATATTGCTATGTAATAATATTAAAGTGACTAGAAATGACTATATAGCATTCTTTTAATACTAGTCCATGATTATTTCATGTAAAACCAAATATTTTTACATATTCAGATAGATCATGGCAAATGTGATTTTTGAGAACTGGAATCAACTCAAAAGCATTTATGGTCGATTTTAGAAAAATGTTTGAAGTTATAAAAGTCTCTACCTTGTTATTTTTACTCTGGGTGATCTATAACTTCAAACTGTTTGAATCCAATGGGAGTGGTTAGATAATTTCATTGCCTTTCTAAAAAAAATTGAAATCATGCAATTTGGTTCAATAAATCTTCCTAAATTTAATTTTGAAGTCACTAACAGAATGGGATTTTGGAATAAAAGGAAAAATCTAAATTTGAATTCGTGGGCAACGCGCGGGAACGTTACTAGACCGGCCCAACTACGCGACGCGCACGCAGCGGGCTGCACTGGCATTGGCCCCACCGGTCAGTGGCTATTCTAAAGCAAAGTGGTATCAGCTAATCTGGGTCGCACTATTAGAATAAGATCAACGGCTCAGCATCGTCGTCTCCGTCGCACGGTGCGCGGGTGATTTTAACCCTAGCTCTATGGCGGGGGTCGTAGGAGGCTTACGAGGGGTCCAGCTAGGTCTCGCGAGGTGGTCGAACGAGATGGTAAACGATGGCGGTTCGAATGGTGGTCGCGGTAGCTACTGGGGCGGATCCTAGCGATGGCTCCTTTCCACCACAGCACCGGCGGGCTCCGGTGAAATTCCGGCGATGTGGTGCTCGCCTTGCTCCGGGAATGGGTCAGAGGGAGTGCTGGGGGAGAGGTGAGTCTAGTGGTGTGAATTTTGAGGCAGGGGAGGGGTCGTGCATGGTGAAACAGTAACGGGCCATGATCCTGTTGGGCTTCCTTAATGGGTCGGCCCACTTAATAATTACCAGTCCTTGGCTGGGTCTGGCTTCTAACATGGTTTCACTAAAATTTAACGGCGTTAATTGGTCGTTAATGGCACTCGCCACGTGACAGTTTGCATGACGTCAACAGTCAACACGGCCGGCGAACAGATCTACGACAGAACGACTTTTCGTGGCTAAAGGGTGCGATCTGCCACGGTCGGAAAAAACCGTGGTAGAATAATTTGTGACGGGGCTTCTACCACGATGGTCATACGTCGTAGAAGGCTTTTCAGCCACAAAAAATGGACCTTTAACCACAAAAATTGTCAGTTGTAAAAGGACATTTTTCTTGTGGTGATGGATGGTGAGAGGGGGTGAAGGAGAGATAAAATCGAGAGGTAGAGTAGATGTACTAGTATGATGTGATATAGCGACGCCTTCAACTCCTCTCGCGCTGCCTAAGCATGCTTACGGTCTCTTATCGCTCTTTGATATTCCCCTCCATTTCAAGCCATATTCTTTGTTGTACTGGTACTACTTGATTTACAGAAAAAACATTCCTCTCCCTAGGAAAATTGAGATTGTCTCTTTTCCTAATACTTCTTGGAAACTCCCCTTTGTCGACATTGTTTACCATGACAAGATGCACCAATCTAATAAATATGGGAAAATTATCATAAACATCATATTGGATATGGCCATGAACTTGTTCTTTCCTCTTTCAGCTTGAAACTTGTGCACATACATGCTAGGCCAATTTTGCGAGGTATGTTTTTCCAAAGTTATCAAAACTCATGTTTATCATTTTTCATGGCAGGTAATACACACAAAAGGACGTCGTGTGTAAGTCTTTGTTTTTAGGATTTTTTTTATTTTCTTCAATTGATCTCAAAATAGGGTCAACATTGTCAGCATGCAAATTATTAGCAAGAAGATGAATCTTTTGACTTGGAAGTTCTCGTATATTGATTTCCTGGTGGGTACAATACCTTCAAAGGCCCTATGTAAAATCTTAAGAGCAATCTACCATTTACTTATACTTCAAATTAATTTGACCTAGTTTTTATAAATCCACATAAAGCCATTTAAGTGCCGAAGTTAGATAGGAAGCATGATCCACTATGTCTAAAATCATTGGCTTGTGGCATTGTGAACCATATTATTTGGACTTTTTGCAAAAAAAAAACACCGTCGTCGATAGAAAAAATTGACTGTATTTTTTTCTAATTTGTTGGAAACTCCTACAAGCAACTGTGCTTACTGTGCCAAGATGCACCCATCGACCAAACTAATATGAGAACTCTATCAAATCGTAAACGATAATGTCGATATGACCTTGACGACCTTGGTCGTTCGGGTTGAAACCCAATAATGTACATATGCATGGTAGGCCAATATTATGAAACCATTTTTCCAAAACTTATGTAATCCTGTGGTTACTATTTTCATGGCACATAGTGCTCGCAACAGGATAGGACATCATGCGTAAATCTTTCATTTTTCCTTTATTTTATGTCATCATTTTCAAAACAGATTTAAATTTGTAAATATGAAATCATAGTGATAAGTCGGACGAGTTGTCAAAACTCTCGGTGGTTTCTGTTATAAAAATTGAGCGCCACATGGGTAGCTACAAAAGCTTTTTTAGTTAAACTTTCAACTCATCCTACAATTTACTTGTAGTTCAAATTTGATCTAATTCTGATACATCGACATAAGTCATTCAAGTGGGCCGAGTTAGCAAGGACGAAGTTTGAAAACTCATAAAACATGGGGATAATAAGTACAACATGTCGGTCACAATATAGGTCTAAAATCTTGTATTGTAGCATTTAGATCCAATATTCTTCGTACTTTCTTTACGAAATAAAAACAATCTCGTCATCAATTAGAAAATTGACATAGTTATTTCCTGATAGTTGGAAACTCACATCGACGACATTGTTTTCTAAAATAAGATGTACCACACATCTACCTCTGAAATAATATTTAATTCGAGAGCAATCTATCGCGCTTACTAGTAGCTCAAGTTTGACCTAATTTCATTAAATTGTCAAGATGCAAAATCTTAGCAAGAAGTTGAACCTATTTTCAAAACTCTCGGTGGTGGTTCGTCATATATTAAATGCCCCTACCCCGATGGTTACCCCAAATAAATTGCAAAACTTTCAAACCAAACCTATAATTTTCTTGTAGTTCAAATTTGACCTAATTTCGATAAGTTGGCTTAAAATCATTCAAGGGGACAGAGTTAGCTAGGTCGAAGTTTGAAAACTCATAAAATTAAATATAGGAATTGTAAGTGAAACATGTTGGTCCACTTAATATGTCCGGAATCTTGGCTTGTGGCATTCTGATCCATATTCCAGATACTTTCTGTATGAAAAAGAACAATCTCGTCATTACTCAGGAAATTGAGAATGTTATTTCCTGATACTTGGAAGCTCACACTGACGACATTGTTTACTACAAGAAGATGCACCCATATACCTCTGAAATTACATTTAATTCAATAGAAATTTATCTACCGTGCTTACTTGTAGCTCAAGTTTGACCTAATTTCGCTGAATCGACAAAGAAGTGAAGTGTGCAAATTTAGCTAGGAAGCTTGAAAAATGGAATTATATAAGAAACTGTGGTCCACTTTGTGTGATGGTTGGGAGGGTTGCATTTTCTTCTAACTGTGGTAGGGCCCCTCGGAGCGAGGTGCTTCAAATTAATATGGACGATGGAAGTACACGTTACATCAAGGACCTTGTAAAAATGTAAATTACATCCAAGTCCATGCATTTAGCACAAGGTCCCTGAAACTAACCAATGAAGTGTGTTTTAAGATTTGTGCACACTAGCGTTCATTGTGCTAAGGAAAATCAATAGAATCTTCTAGATCCTAAGAATGGAAAATAAGATCCAACGGTTAGCAATGTTTGGATTTGCCAGTCTTGATCCAATGGTCCATTTTAAAAGTTATCCGTATACTATATTTTTTTGATGAAAAATATAAGACTAGAAGTACTACCGTGAATAGCCGGTCTTTTGAATACCCCTTCCCTCACGATGTTTGGGAAGCAAGTGAAATTTTCAAAACCTAAAAAGTTTGAATATTTTTGCCATCGAGTACCAAAGTGGTTTCCTTCCTATGTACTACTCCTACTCCACACCAACACGGCTGCCGAACACGCCAGAGAAACAGAGCCACCCTCTCAAAAATAAGAATAAAAATAAAAAGAAAAAGAGTCGCCGTACCAAGGCACACGTGCGTGGCGCCACATTGTGGACGAGGGAGAGATCAGTCGGGCCGGTGCGTGAGGGGAGAGGGGTGGAGAGATGAGAGGAAGCAAAGGAGAGAGAAAACAAACTCTTTTTTGCGTGCATAGGTCTTGAAATTTACTACTAGTAGAGTGTACACTATAACTGTAAGGTGGCAAGAGTAACTCGTGTCAGGAACCCATCATAACTTTGCTCTTTGCTACTTCCCTCTTCCCTTGCCTACGTTTTATTCTCTCTTCACTTATAGCGCATTGACAGAGGTGAGCATATGTCTACTACGAGTGGGGCATCCAATATTATTTCCATAGGAAAAAAAGGTAGTCCCGATGGACTTCCAAAAACCTTAAGGTTCACCCGTAAGCTCATCATGGGTAGTCCATAAGCATTATAATATTGATATCTATTACACATAGCAATCGAAAACAAATTTTAATCACAAGACGGCGAGAGGGTAGCTCTTACATGTGGGTCCTATCTTATGAACAAGTCTGACTAGATAGACTATGGTGCAATCAACTAGTATCTTGGTATTAGCAAGTGGGTCCCATATTAAACATAGGTTTGGCCAAATACAAAGGTGATTCCCTAAGCTCTACCGTTTAGGAAGTGTCTATACGAGACGATTCGTGGGACCTACTAAACTGAAGATTATCAGTTTTGCATAGTACTTTTACATCATGGTCATACACTGCCAAGTGGGGCCCAGTATTTGCTTTTGCCTTTAGACACCTGTGCCTTATACTCCCCTCGCCACCATGCTAGACTCGATTTTTTTTGCGAAATTCCACCGATCTATTAATAATGATCAACAACCATATAAAGAGACGCAAAAGTAAGTTGCTCTTACACACCGTATTTCCTCAACAATTTGCATGCATGATATATTCTCGTTCTTCGACTTTCCCCTCTATTTTGAGGTATATTATTTACATAGAAGAAAATTTTGACCTAATTTCATTAAATCTATATAAAGTCATTTAAGTGTACCAGGTTAGCTAGAGTAATCTTAAAAAATGCGTCAAAAAACATGGGGATTATAAGAAATCAAGGTCCACTTTGTATGAAATTTGAGAGGTGATATTTTCTTTTAATGGACGCGGGTCCCGTGGGAGCAGTGAGCTTTGGTTAACACGACCGATGGAAGTAAATGTTGTATCAAGGACCTTATAGAAAATGAAAATGAAATCCAAGTCCATCACTTGGAAAATTGAGAATGTTCTTTCCTGATAGTTGGAATCTCACACCAATGGCATTGTTTACTAAACGAAGATGTACCCATCTACCTCTAAAATGCTATTTAATTCGAGAGCAATATATAGCTGTTACTGGTAGCTCAAGTTTGACCCAATTTCTTTAAATTGTCAAGATGCAAAATCTTAGCAAGAAGTTGAACCTATTTTCAAAACTCCTAGTGGTCGTTTGTGATATATTAAATGAGCCCCCGATGGTTACCTCCAAAAAAAGCACAAAACTTTCAAAGCAACCTACAGTTTTCCTGTAGTTCAAATTTGACGTAATTTAGATAAATTGGATAAAATCATTCAAGTGGGCAGAGTTAGCAAGAACGAAGTTTGAAAACTCATGAAACATGGGAATTATAAGTAGTACAACATGTTGGTCCAATACATATGTATGAAAGCTTGGCTTGTGTCATATTTAGATCCAATATTCTTCAGACTTCCTTAATAGAAAGGAACAATATCTCGTCATCACTCGAAAAACTGAAAATGTTCGTCTTTCCTAAAAGTTGGAAACTCACACCGACGACATTGTTTAATAAAATAAGATGCACCCATCTACCTCCGAAAAGACAATTAATTCAAGATCAATCCATCGCGCTTACTCGTACCTCAAGTTATTTGTCCTAATTTCGTTAAGTTGTCAAGATGAAAAATCTTAGCAAGAGGTTCAACCTATTTTCAAAAATCTCAGTGGTGGTTCGTGATATATTAAATGACCCTCCAATGGTTACCTCAAAAAATTGCACAACTTTCAAAGCAACCTACAATTTTCCTGCAGTTCAAGATTGACCTAATTTCGGTAAATCGGCATAAAGTCATTCACATGGGCAAAGTCAGCTAGGCCAAAGTTTGAAAAAACATAAAACATGGGAATCGTAAGTATAACATGTTGGTCCACTATATATATTTGAAAGGTCTAGACTTATGGCATTCGGATCCAATTTCTTCAGACTTTCTTGACGGAAAGAAACGATCTCGCCATCACTCGAAAAATCAAGAATGTTCTTTCCTGATAGTTGGATACTCACACCGATGACATTATTTACTAAAATAAGATTCACCCTATCTACCTTCGAAAAGACAATTAATTGAAGAGCAATCTATCTCGCTTACTCGTAACTCAAGTTTGACCTAATTTCCTTAAGTCGTCGAGATGAAAAATCTTAGCAAGAAGTTGAAACTTTTTTTAAATCTCTCTGTGGTGGTTCGTGATATATTAAATGACCCCCCCCCCCGATGGTTACCTCAAGAAAATCATAGAACGTTCAAAGTAACCTACAATTTTCTTGTAGTTCAAGATTGACCTAATTTAGATAAATCGGCATAAAGTCATCCAAGTGGGTTTAGTTAGCTAGGCCGAAGTTTGAAAAAACATAAAACATGGGAATCTCAAGTATAACATGTCGATCCACTATAAATATTTGAGAGGCCTGCTTGTGGAATTTGGATCCATATTCTTCAGACTATCTCTACGGAAAGGAACAATCTCGTCATCGTCACTCGAAAATTTAAGAATGTTCTTTCCTGATAATTGGATACTCAAACTGATGGCATTGTTTACTAGAAAGTATATGCACCCATCTACCTTTCAAAATACAACTAGTAATTCAAGAGCAATCTATCGCGCTTACTAGTAGCTTGAGTTTGACCTACTAATTTTGTTAAATTGTCAGTATGCAAAATTTTAGCAAGAAGAGGAACCTATTATCAAAACTCGCGGTGGTGGTTTGTGATATATTAAATGGACCTCCCCCAATGGTTACCTCAAAAAAATCACAAAACTTTCAAACCAAACCTACAATTTTCTTGTAGTTCAAATTTGACCTAATTTTGATAAATCGACATGCATCAAGTCATTCAAGCGATCAGAGTTAGCTAGCACAAAGTTTGAAAACTCATAAAATTAAACATAGGAATTGTAAGTGAAACATGTTGGTCCACTTAATATGTCTGGAAGCTTCGCTTGTGGCATTTAAATCCATATTCTTTGGACTTTCTTTACGAAAAAGAACAATGTCGTCATTACTCGGGAAATTGAGAATGATGTTCTTTCCTGATAGTTGGAAACTGATACCGATGACATTGTTTACTCCAAGAATATGCACCCATATACCTCTGAAATTACATTAAATCAAGAGAAATTAATCTACCGTGCTTACTTGTAGCTGAAGTTTAACCTAATTTCGCTAAATCGTCAAAGTAAGTGAAGTGTGCGAATTTAGCAAGGAAGATTGAAAAATGGAATTATATAAGAAACTGTGGTCCAGTTTGTGTGATGATTGGGAGGGTTGCGTTTTCTTCTAACTATGGTAGCCCCCCCCCCCCCGGAGCGAGGTGCTTCAGTTTAACATGGTCGGTGTAAGTACAAGTTACATCAAGGACCTCGTAAAAATATAAATTACATCCAAGTCCAGGCATTTATACCAAGGTCCCTGAAACTAAGCAATGAAGTGTGTTTTTGTAGGGGTTTGTAGCATGGAAAACAAAAAATTTCTATCGCATACAAACAAACAAGCCAAGATCTATCTACTAGATTGTAGCAACGAGTCGATGGAATAACTTACCCTCGAAGATTCCAAAGCGGTTAACGAGAGCAGATTCTCGTGGGTGATGTAGTCATACTCTTTCCGATCTCAAGATCGCGTAGACGATCCTTCCAAGGCTGCGTTCGGCAGCGCTCCCTCATCGGTCACACGTTCGTACTGACGAAGACCTTCCTCTCCCTTGTTCCAGAGGCGGAGGTTGTAGCACTCTCGCGATTCCGAAGACAACGGCGTGGTACCTAAGTAGAGGGAGATCCCGAGGCTTCGCCTTAAGACGGAGCGAGTATGGTGGAGTATGAGAGAGCTATTAGTGGTCTAGGGTTTAGACACACCAATTAGAAGGCTCTAAACCGAAGGCTAGGGCAATTAGAAGCTCTAAACCAAAAAGGCTCTAAACCGGAGGCTGTGGCTAGGGTTTAGATTTAGAGGATAGGAACTTGTGTGTCTAGAGGAGGGGGCCCTGCCCCTCCTTTTATAGGTGGGAGGTGTGGCCAAGGGAGGAGTCCTCCCAACTCGGCCTTGGGTGGTGCTGCTTGGAGGAGGGACTCCCCCAAGTCAGTTTCAACCTCCTCCTTCCTCTTTCCCTCACTTTCCTGTTTTAGCCGTTTGACTTTCAAACTGGCCGTTTGACTTTTCAGTTTGGGATTCAATTTAATCCTTTATTTGGAACAGCGAGAACACTTAGTACATGATGCAATCATTCCAATATGCAATGACACATTCATGTACCCCTTCCCCTCTGGAGTGTCGGACATTCCGGAACCTTCTAGAACATTCCCGATGAAAACACCAGAATCATTTCCGAACTCCGAAACGGGACTTTCCTTATATGAATCTTATTCTCCGGACCATTCCGGATCACCTCATGATATCCCGGATCCCATCCGAGACTCCGAACAACATTCGGTCTCTTTATCATAATACCATAACTACTCAAACAACGTCGAATCCTTAAGTGTGTCTCCCTACGGTTCGTGAATTATGCGGACATGATCGAGACACTTCTCCGAACAATAACCAATAGAGGAATCTGAAATTCATATGGCTACATATTTCTACGATTACTTATGATCGAATGAACCACTTACATACGATACCAATTTCCCTTTGTCTCACGATAGTTTACTTATCCGAGGTTATGATCGTCGGTATCTCCGCATACCTAGTTCAACCTCGTTACGATAAGTACTCTTTTCTCGCTCCGTGATATGTGATCCCTTGAGCCTCACATGCTTGCAAGCTAATTGGATGACATTTACACCGAGAGGGCCCGAGTATATCTATCCGTCATATGGATGGACAAATCCCATTCTTGATCCATGTGTTTCAACCAATACTTTCTGAACACTCAATGCCATCTTTATAGCCACCCTGTTACGGTGTGGTGTTTGATGACATCAAAGCATCCATCCAGAAAAGGTGATATGCATGATCTCATGGTCGAAGGAATCAGGTTACTATGTATCAGAAAGCATATAGCAATTGAACTATTGAAATGACTTGATCTTTGTGCTACGCTTATCTATAGGAGTATGTCCATCACATCATTCGCCTAATGATATGATCCTGTTGTTAATAACATCTCTATGTTCATGATCAGGAAACCATGATCATATATTAACCAACAAGCTAGTTTAACAAGAGGCTTTACTAGGGACTCTTATTTTAGTTTACAAATCACACAAGTATTAATGTTTCCGGTTAATACAATTATAGCATGGTATTTAAACATTTATCATAAGTGTGAAGATATGATAATAACCACTTTATTATTGCCTCTTGGGCATATCTCCAACAGTCTCCCACTTGCACTAGAGTCAATAATCTAGTTTCAAATCTTTGTGTATTCAACACCTATGGCTTTCCGGTGTTGTATGTACACGATTGCTAGTGGTCAACTGATCTCCGGATCTGACACTTCCAGGTCCGTGTGTAATTCAATGTCTTTGCGTCTCTATGCATCACTCATTCTCTAATGAGATGGCTTTGTATAAATTTGGTCTTTTGGTGTGACCTTTAGCTTTTTTTGGTTAAAACATGTTGATAATATTGTCGCACAATATATCTTCATAGTATTATCCCACTGTGAACTACACCTAGTTTGATAACAAACTACTTGACACAAATGCCCTCTTTTGCTGCTAAAATAGCAGTCATACACTTAGCCTTTTGTTGTAGTATCTGTCACAATGTCTTAACTTTGGAACTCATCCAAATCCATTATGGAACTCACTTTCCATTATATTGTGCCACCCTTGGTTTATATTGAGATAAACTTAATTTGTACTTTGTGACAAAACTAGTATCAATGTAGTACTTTTACAATGAACTAACCATCTATTTGTCACTTCTACAAATAATATACTCTTAGTTCTTCCAAAAGATCATAAGAATATCCTTACTATTGTCCAATGATCATCTTATGAATTATTCTGGTATATGCTCATAACATTTAGAGCATAGGACATATCTGGATTTGTACATATCACAGTATGATTGATATAAATACTCTTTGTGATTTCACACATCAAGTATCAATCTATACTTGAATCTTTGTTTCACTTACCAAGTGTCAATACACTTGAATATATCATCAATATTGAACACATTCAATCGTTTCTGTGCGACAAGAACCTTTCTTGTAGTTTCTATATTGAACTTATTCAATATCTCATCTATGTACTTCTGGCACAACCATATTGGCGTCTATTGATGCCAATTATTTGAGTTTTGCTTAAGTCTTTCACCGAGATGAAATTCTTATCCTGTGTTAATAAAAAGATACATCACTTCCAATCAACAATATGTCTTCTACATAATGTATTAGAAATATGTCTTAGCGCTCCCACTTAATTTCTTGCAAATGCAAGCATCTTCATTGTCTCTGATGAAATTAAACTCTTTTAACAGTTTCATCATAGTGAAGATTCCAACTCCGCTATGCTTACTTCAACCATTGAAGTTTGCATATGTTTTAGCATCCTTGAATTTAACAAAAACCCTTTGGACCGTGTCATGCACACGTCCTAGGTAACCCTTCTATTAGAAGAACTTGTTTTTGTTTATCCAACACATAACAAAATTATATGTCGTGGTTGCTACATTAATCCGTCTAGACTAAATATCGCTAAGAAAGATCAAATCTTGTCATAGTCAATCCTTGAACATTGTTGTGAACTCTTTCCCAACATGTCGACCATTTCATAGATGAAACATCCATGTCTATTTCTTTATAGATCCAGACACAACTGTAAGGTCTTACACCTTTCTCGAGGGTCCTTCAAGTTCAAAACTTGATTTCTCGTGTATGGAACTATCACGGATTTTATGGCTTCAAGCCATTTGACGGAGTCAGGGCTCATCATCGCTTCTTTGCATGTAGTCCGTTCATTATTATCAAATAATGAGTCAACCCTCAAATCTTGGTATTTGATTGTTTACTCGACCTACTTGTTTCAATAGGAACTTAGATCTTCGTGACCACAACCTTTGAGGAACGTGAGCCATGAGCATTGTTGCTGCCTCCGGAACACTTTTCTAAGACGCTGCAACTCTGCACATATAGCTAAGGTTCTTTTAACCTTATCAAAGTTCTATTGTCCTCCCACTTATCTTTTCACGAAAAATTCCTTCGCAAAGAAACTTGACGTTTTAAGCGACAAACACTTTTGTCTCCGGTGTTTATGGAGGAATACTTAACAGTTATTCGAAATAACATACAAAGACAGGTTCATCCGACTTTGGTTGCAAACATCCTTTTTATGCATAGCATGCCAATGTTTAAGAAAGGATAACTTGGGTTTTATCCCAAACCATAACTTTATATGGTGTCATTTCAACGGATTATGATGAAGCTCTTTTCAGTGGAAAAACAGTAATCTCTAAAGCTTTTAATCTTTTAAAATACAATGGCAGTTTTATGAATTACACCTTCGATCTTACCATGTCAAACAAGGTTTAATTACATATCTCGAACGCTCCATACTCTTTATGGTGTTTCGGGAAAATGCAAATCCACGGAACGATTCCTTAAATCTTAGGTATTATGCTAAGCTTGTAATTAAAATATCTTCCTTTATGATCTTATCATAAACTATTTATATTCTTGTTACAATGATTTTGCACTTCATCTTGAAAATCTTTGAACTTTTCAAATATTTCACACTTCATCCTTATTAAGTAAATATTCATATATTCACTCAAATTTTGGAGAAAGCATATGAAGTTGAAATCCATCGCTCTTGACTACACATAATGGATTTCATACAACAATATGTACAAGTTCCAATAAGCTAGTCATTCGTTCCTTTTTGGCCTATGAACGAAGTTTTAATTATCTCTAGGAAAGTTTCACAAGCGTCATGTGATCAAAAATCAAAGACTCCAAAATTCCATCCACATGGAGTTTCTTCATGTTTTCTTTCCATTATAATTTAAACGGCGATGTCACTTCCTAAGCGATCTTTCAATCAATTTGTCTTTCGACATTTTTAGCACTAATTTTATGGATGTGATTTCTCCAACGAGATTTGTGAATCATCCATCTTTTATGGATTACGGAAATTATTTGAACAACCCTTTTGTTCTCATAATACCTGATAAAACAAATCCTGAAGGCAAGCTTTGATGTTTAACGAGCAACACAACAACCCTTTATTTATTCTCGATGAATATCATCACATATTCTTTTGCTAGTTACTTAGGCCATTGTAGTTCATGAATTGTGTTGTTTCGTATGACGATTCACACCAAAAAATTCAGTATCAAATAATTAGGAACCACATTGTTTAATAAGCAAAGAATATAGCCATAACACGTATATCATCTATATACTTAAACTGAACAATTATAGTCTTTTCTTTTCTGCCATATATTTATGAGATTCTCTTTCAGCATTTCCTTTTCTATTTGAAAGAATCTATCAACATCAATAGTGGAGTCATACATAGTCCAAAACGTGTATAGTTAAATACCAATGTCTTTGGACTTGCACTTTGAAGTAGATCACCATTATCAAATATTTGGTGTTCTTTCAAATTCCTTTCTTTAGTAAATCTCTTGGTGTAGTAAACATTTTACCTACATCAAATATTCACCCTCATCATGGATTTATCCATGATCTAGCTACTTTTAGCTTGTAACGGTGAATCGCGAGTATAATGTTGCTCTCCAAAACCTTTTGGAAGTTTAGGACAACTAGTGTCTCCAACCTTTTGCAAATTCTCATCAAATATGAGAACATGACTTTTGCCATATTATACTCTATCATGTTGCAACCAAAACTTCGTTTCAGATATCACAATATCTTCCACACAACATGGTTTCTGAAACAACTCTTTCAGATCCTAGATAACTTTGATATTAAGACAATCCTTTGAATATCAAGAATCATGGAAACAAACATGATACTTATACACTAACACATGGAATTGTTACTCTTGATTTAATACTAATTATTAAACTTCATGGAGTAACCGGAACTTACTGAAAGTTTGCAATAGGACTTTTAAACTTTAGATTAACACTTCAAAACAATACGATACCAGTTCGTAAAGTAACTAATCAGAATTCTATAGTTCTATTATCTCAATTATAACTAAGCGCAAGGTGGTAAACAGATGCCAATGACTACAACAGCTATGCAAATTCACTTTGATTTAGTTTATGATAAATTGAGTTCTAATTAATAATTATATTAATCTAGGTGAACTCCCACTCAAAACAATATCCCTCACATTGTTTTAGTGATCACGCGAACCAAATCCACCACATCAAAACCGATCATCACGAGAGTTGATATAGCTTCAATGGCGAACAATCAACATGTTCATCATATCTACTATATGACTCATGCTCTACCTTTTGGTAATCCGTGTTCCTGAGGCCATGTATGTACATGCTAGGCTCGTCAAGATCAAACCTTAGTTTCCGCATGAGCAAATCTGGCTTGCTCACGTTGTATACACTTGTAGAATCTAACACACCCGATCATCACGTGGTGCTTCGAAACAACAAGCTTTAGCAACGGTGCTAACTAAGGGTGAACACTTTGTGACTTTAAATTCATGTGCATGAGGGATCATCTTATAATGCTACCGTCGTCTACTAAGCAATACAAGATGCATAAAGGATTAACATCACATGCAATTCATAATATGTGATATGATATGGCCTTTCTTCTTTGTGCTTCCGATCTCCATCTTCTAGCACGAACATGATCTCCATCATCACCGACATTGCATCAAGGTCAATGATGCTTCTCCATGGTTGTCGTCCACCGGCTTCAACTATTACAACTACTTTGAATAGACACGCGGGTCTTAACAGAAATTAAAGACAACCATATGGCTCCTGCCGGTTGCCGACTTACAATAAGGAACATTGCATACATCATATATAATCACAATCATGGCCATATCACATCACTGCACACCCCTGCAAAACAAAGTTAGATGCCTCTACTTTCTTTGCATGTTTTACGTGGTTTGGGGCTGTTAATAAGTGTCGTTCTACCTTACGAACAAGAACCACAACATTGATACTAGTATTGTTTATCACCCGTTGTAAATTGGATCTTAACTATGCTAGGAGAAACAGGCACCCGCAAAGCCACTTATGCAATACAAGTTGCATGTCAAGCGTGGAGCAAGTCTCATGAACGATGTCATGTAAGGTTAGCCCGGGCCGCTTCATCCCAACATACCGCAAGATGCAAAGTACACAAGAAGCAATCGACAATAAAAGCAGCAACGCCTACAATGACCATTGTGTTCTACTCGTGCAACAGATCTACATATAGACACGGCTCTGATACCACGGTAGGGGTATGTAGCATGGAAAACAAAAAATTTCTATCGCATACAAACAAACAAACCAAGATCTATCTACTAGATTGTAGCAACGAGTCGATGGAATAACTTACCCTCAAAGATTCCAAAGCGGTTAACGAGAGCAGATTCTCGTGGGCGATGTAGTCGTACTCTTTCCGATCTCAAGATCGCGTAGACGATCCTCCTTCCAAGGCTGCTCCTAAGCACTCCTCAAGATCGGTCACATCGCTCGATTGACGAAGACCTTCCTCTCCCTTGTTCCAAAGCAGGCGGAGGTTGTAGCACTCTCCTCGCGATTCCTAGCAGACAACTGTGGTACCTAAGTAGAGGGAGATCCCGCAGAACTTCACCTTAAGCCGGAGCGAGTATGGTGGAGTATGAGAGAGCTATTAGTGGTCTAGGGTTTAGACACACCAATTAGAAGGCTCTAAACCGAAGGCTAGGGCAATTAGAAGCTCTAAACCAAAACGGCTCTAAACCGGAGGCTGTGGCTAGGGTTTATATTTAGAGGATAGGAACTTGTGTGTCTAGAGGAGGGGGCCCTGCCCTTCCTTTTATAGGTGGGAGGTGCGTCCAAGGGGAGGGAGTCCCTCCCCAACTCGGCCTTTGGTGGTGCGCCGGCTTGGAGAGGAGGGACTCCTCCCCCAAGTCGGTTTCAACCTCCTCCTTCCTCTTTCCCTCACTTTCCTGTTTTAGCCGTTTGACTTTCAAACTGGCCGTTTGACTTTTCAGTTTGGGATTCAATTTAATCCTTTATTTGGAACAGCGAGAACACTTAGTACATGATGCAATCATTCCAATATGCAATGACACATTCATGTACCCCTTCCCCTCCGGAGTGCCGGACATTCCTAACCTCTTCAAGAACATTCCGATGAAAACACTAATCATTTCCGAACTCAAACGGACTTTCCTTATATGAATCTTATTCTCGGACCATTTTCATCACCTCGTGATATCCCGGATCTCATCCGAGACTCCGAACAACATTCGGTCTCTTTCTCATAATACCATAACTACTCAAACAACGTCGAATCCTTAAGTGTGTCTCCCTATCGTTCGTGAATTATGCGGACATGATCGAGACACTTCTCCGAACAATAACCAATAGAGGAATCTGGAAATTCATATGGCTCCCACATATTTTTACGATTACTTTGCGATCGAATGAACCACTTACATACGATACCAATTTCCCTTTGTCTCACGATAGTTTACTTATCCGAGGTTATGATCGTCGGTATCTCTGCATACCTAGTTCAACCTCGTTACCGATAAGTACTATTTTCTCGTTCCCGTGATATGTGATCCCTTGTGAGCCAGCCACATGCTTGCAAGCTAATTGGATGACATTTACACCGAGAGGGCCCAGAGTATATCTATCCATCATATGGATGGACAAATCCCATTCTTGATCCATGTGTTTCAACCAATACTTTCTGAACACTCAATGCCATCTTTACAACCACCCTGTTACGGTGTGGTGTTTGATGACATCAAAGCATCCATCCGGAAAAGGTGATATGCATGATCTCATGGTCGAAGGAATCAGGTTACTATGTATCAGAAAGCATATAGCAATTGAACTATTGAAATGACTTGATCTTTGTGCTACGCTTATCTATAGGAGTATGTCCATCACATCATTCGCCTAATGATATGATCATGTTGTTAATAACATCTCTATGTTCATGATCAGGAAACCATGATCATATATTAACCAACAAGCTAGTTTAACAAGAGGCTTTACTAGGGACTCTTATTTTAGTTTACAAATCACACAAGTATTAATGTTTCCGGTTAATACAATTATAGCATGGTATGTAAACATTTATCATAAGTGTGAAGATATGATAATAACCACTTTATTATTGCCTCTTGGGCATATCTCCAACAGTTTTGAGGTTTGCGCACACTAGCGTTCATTGTGCTAAAGACTATCAATAGAATCTTCTAGATCCTAATAATGGAAAATAAGATCCAATGGTTATAAATGTTTGGATTTGCCAGTCTTGATCCAATAGTCCATGTTCAAATTTATCCGTACACTATATAGTTTTTATTTTTACAAAAAATATAAGAAGTACTACCGTGAATGGATGGTCTTTTGAATACCCATTCCCTCCCGATATTGGGAAGCAAGTGGAAATTTCGAAACCGGAAAAGTTTGAATATTTTTGCCACCAAGGACCAAAGTGGTTTCCTTCCTATGTACTACTCCTCCTACTCCACACCAACGCGGCTGCCGAACATGCTAGAGAAATAGACCCGCCCTCTCAAATTAAAAATAAAAAGATACAGAGCCGCCGTACCAAGGCACACATGCACAGCGCCACGCTGTGGACAAGGGAGAGATCATCCAGGCCGTTGCGCGAGGGGAGAGGGCTGGAGAGATGAGAGGCAGCGAAGGAGAGAGAAAACACACTCTTTTTTTTGCGTGAATAGGTCTTGAAATTTACTACTAGTAGAGTGTACACTGTAATTGTAAGGTGGCAGGAGTAACTCGTGTCAGGAACCCAT
The DNA here is from genome assembly GCA_030063025.1 of Avena longiglumis. Taxonomy (NCBI): domain Eukaryota; kingdom Viridiplantae; phylum Streptophyta; class Magnoliopsida; order Poales; family Poaceae; genus Avena; species Avena longiglumis. The sequence continues at coordinate 328,911,132 of CP125978.1, forward strand.
CATAACTTTTCTCATCGCTGCTTCCCTCTTCCCGTGCCTACGTTTTATTCTCTCTGTACTTACAGCGCGTTGGCAGAGGTGAGCATATGTCTACTATGAGTGGGGCATCCAATATGTTTCCATAGGTAAAAAAGGTAGTCTCGATGGACTTCCATATACATAGTGGAAGCTATCGATGAGCTAAAAACCTTAAGGTTCATCCTTAAGCTCATCATGGATAGTCTGTAATCATTAAAATATTGATATCTAGTACACATAGCAAATGAAAACAAATTTTAATCACAAGCCCGCGAGAGGGTAGCTCTTACATGTGGGTCCTATCTTATGGACAAGTCTAACTAGATACATTGTGGTGCAATCAACAACTAGCTTGGTGGTGCAATCAACTAGTAGCTTGGTATTAGCAAGTGGGTCCCATATTAAACATAGGTTTGGCCAAATACAAAGGTGATTCTCTAAGCTCTACCGTTTAGACAGTGTCTATACGAGACGATTCGTGGGACCTACTAAACTAAAGATGCTAACTTTTGCATAGTAGTTTTATATCTTGGTCATACACTGCCAAGTGGGGCCCAGTATTTGCTTTTCCCTTTAGACACATTTTTCTTGTCCTCCCCTCGCCACCGTGCTAGACTCAAATTGTTTTTCACGAAATTCCACCGATCTATTAATAATGATCAACAACCGTATAAAGAGACACAAAAGTAAGTTGCTCTTACACACCGTATTATCTCAACAATTTCATGCATAATCTATTCTCGTTCTTCGACTTTACCCTCTATTTTGAGCTATATTCTTTACATAGAAGAACATTTTGACCTAATTTCCTTAAATATATATAAATTCATTTAAGTGTACTAGGTTAGCTAGCGTAATCTTGAAAAATCCATCTAAAAACATGGGGATTGTAAGAAATCAAGATCCACTTTGTATGAAAAGTTGGGCGCTGGCATTTTCTTTTAACTGACGCGGTTCCCGTTGGAGCAGTGAGCTTCAGTTAACACGGCCAATGGAAGTACATGTTGCATCAAGGACCTTACAAAAATGAAAATGACATCCAAGTCCATCACTTGGAAAATTGAGAATGTTCTTTCCTCATAGTTGGAATCTCACACTGATGGCATTGTTTACTAAACGAATATGTACCCACCTACCTCTGAAATTCTATTTAATTCGAGAGCAATCTGTCACGCTTACTTAGCTCAAGTTTGACCCAATTTCTTTAAATTGTCAAGATGCAAAATCTTATCAAGAAGTTGAACCTATTTTCAAAACTCCAAGTGATGGTTTGTGATATATTAAATGAGCCCCCGCTCGTTACCTCCAAAAAAATCAAAAAACTTTCAAAGCAACCTACAGTTTTCCTATTGTTCAAATTTGACCTAATTTCGATGAATCGGCATAAAGTCATTCTAGTGGGCAGAGTTAACAGGGACGAAGTTTGAAAACTCATGAAACATGGGAATCATAAGTAGTACAACATGTCGGTCCAATACATATGTATGAAAGCTTGTCTTGTGGCATATTCAGATCCAATATTCTTTGGACTTCCTTTATAGAAATGAACAATATCTCGTCATCACTCGGAAAACTTAGAATGTTCGTCTTTCCTAAAAGTTGGAAACTCACACCGACGACATTGTTTACTAAAAGAAGATGCACTCATCTACCTCTCAAAAGACAATTAATTTAAGATCAATCCATCTCGTTTACTCGTACCTCAAGTTATTTGACCCAATTTCATTAAGTTTTCAAGATGAAAAATCTTAGCAAGAATTTCAACCTGTTTTCAAAACACTCGGTGGTGGTTCGTGATATATTAAATGACCCCCCAATGGTTACCTCAAAAAATCGCACAACTTTGAAAGCAACCTACAATTTTTTATAGTTCAAGATTAACCTCATTTCGGTAAATCGGCATAAAATCATTCACGTGGGCTGATACGTCAGAAACATATCTATCATTTTTTATGCTCCAGGCTTGTTTATTATCTACTTTTCTTTGCTTTGTCTACACTTTGAGGTGTTTTTATATATTTTCTGTAACTAAACTATTAACAAGTTGCCACAGTGATAGTTGCATGTTTTCTTCTGTTTTTTGGTTCTAGAAAGGCGGAAAATCAATATTCTCGGAATTGGACGGGATAAAGCCAAAGTCAATATTTTACCGTGGGCGACACGAAGTCCAGAGGAGAGACGGAGAAGCGGACCAGGGCGGCCAGACCCCCCCTAGGCACGGGTGGGCCCACCCTGTGCCTAGGTAGGGTGTGGGCCCCTGTCCGCCTCCCAGCCTCACTTCTCCTATAAGAATCCCCCGATGCAGAAACCCTAGGAACCCGATAAAAACTCCACGAAACCTTCTATAGTCGTCGCCACCGTCGTCCCTAGATCGGGAGGGATCTGAAGTTCTTCCTGGCACCCTGCCGGAGGGGAGATCATCCCGGAGTCCTTCTCTCCGGTATGAAGCGTGAGTAGTTCCACCTTGGATTATGGGTCCATGTAGTATCTAGATGGTTGTATCTCCTTCTTGTGCTTCCATGAATAGATCTTGTGAGCTCCATTCATGATCAAGATCTAATCTATTTGTAATCATGCATGTTGTGTTTGTGGGGATCCGATGGATATTGAGATTACTATGTCAGATTGATTAATGGCTTTGTCTATTTGATACTATCATGTCTATGTTGTTTGTGATCTTGCATGCTCTCCGTTGTTAGTAGATATCTTGGCCAAGTAGTTGCTAGTGACTCCAAGAGGGGTTATTTATGCTCGATAGTGGGTTCATTCCTCTAGTTTCCAAGGGAAGTGACAGAAATATCTTCGGTTGTAGATGTGTTGTTGCTACTAGGGAGAAAACAACGGTCTCTTGTTCATGGAACAAGTGGATTGTTTACCTTACACACTTTGCTTAAAGCAGTTGTTTCTGTTGCTTGCAACTTAATACTGGAGGGGGTTCGGATGATAACCTGAAGGTGGACTTCTAGTCATAGATGCAGTTGGATGGCGGTCTATGTATATTGTTGTATTGCCCAATCGAATCTCATAGGATATTTTTGTCTGGTATTGCATTGTTATGCCTTGCTCAGCTCCTGTCAATTGCCCTGCTGTAGTTTGTTTACCCTTCATGCCATGTTGTTTATCTAAGGTGAGCACCTCTAGTGAACTATGGACCCCGGTCCAATCTTTACCATTGACACATCTTCCACTGTTACCTGTTTACTTTCTGCAAACCATTACCTTCCACACCATACGTTTAATCCTTTGTTACAGCAAACCGGTGAGCTTGACAACCTCACTGATTCGTTGGGGAAAAGTCTTGAGTTTGTGTTGTGAAGGTTTCTGCGTTGCTTGCACACCTATGTGATATTTCCTTCCTCCTGCTGGTTCGATAACCTCGGTTTCTTACTAAGGGAAAACTTGTTGTTGTGGTGCTTCACACCCTGCTCTTGGGGTTCCCAACAGGCTCCACGTTAGCCATCAAGTTTCTCCACGTATTCACAAGGGGAGTCCTTCACTTCCTTTCTCTTTACTTTGTTATTAGTTTGATTAGTTTCTTTTGCTTGGTCTTGTTTGCCTCTTTTCAAAAACTAAAAAAATTAGTTTAGTTTGGTTTGCTTTCTTTATTCAAAAACACAAAAAAATAGTTCCTGCTCTAGCTGCTGCTGCTGTTTTTTGGCTTGCCCACCTTTGCCAAAATGAACTCTGCTAAGAACACCAAGTTGTGTGACTTCACTAGCACAAACAACAATGCTTTCCTTAACACTCCCATTGCTCCACCTGCTCCTGATGCTACCTTTTATGAAATTAAGCCTGCTTTGTTGAATCTTGTGAGGAGAGAGCAATTTTCTGGTGCTAGTTCTGATGATGCTGCTTCCTATCTTAATAACTTTGTTGAACTTTGTGATATGCAAAAGTACAAGGATGTAGATGGAGATATTATTAAGCTCAAGCTGTTTCCTTTCTCCTTGAGAGGAAAAGCTAAATAATGGTTGCTATCCTTGCCTAGAAATAGTATTGATTCTTGGACTAAGTGCGAAGATGCTTTTATTGGAAAGTACTATCCTCCTGCTAAGATTATATCTATGAGAAGTGACATTATGAAATTTAAACAACTTGATAATGAACATGTTGCTCATGCTTGGGAAAGAATGAAGTCTTTGGTTAAGAATTGTCCCACTCATGGACTCACTGCTTGGATGATTATCCAGACTTTTTATGCAGGTTTAAACTTCTCTTCAAGAAACCTGTTGGATTCAGCTGGTGGAGGTACCTTCATGGGCCTCACTTTGGGTGCTGCAACAAAGATCCTTGACAATATGATGGTTAACTACTCTAAATGGCATACTGAGAGAGCTCCACATGGTAAGAAGGTAAATTCTATTGAAGAAACCTCCTCTTTGGGTGATAAGATTGATGTTATTATGGCTATGCTTGTTAATGGGAAAGCTCCTCTAGATCCTAATAGTGTTCCCTTATTCTCTTTGGTTGCTCAAGAAGAGCAAGTTGATGTGAACTTCATTAGAAACAACAATTTCAACAACAATGCCTATAGGAATAATTTTGGGGGTAACAACAATTATAGGCCTTATCCTCCTAATAATGGCAATTCTTATGGAAACTCCTACAACAATGCTAGAAGTGCCCCCTCTGAACTTGAAGGCATGCTCAAAGACTTTATTAGTAAACAAACTGCTTTCAACAAGACTGTGGAGGAGAAACTTTTAACTGTTGAGAAGAATATATCCTCTTTGTCTGAAGCACAGTCCTCCTTGATTAATAAAATGGCTGCTAAACCTAAAACCATGGAAAGTACCTTTTCTAACTTCATGCTAAGTGGGAAAGGGAAGATGAAATTGATAGAAACAATAGTGTGTGCACCATCACTAGAATGGATACCACTAAACCACAAGAAGTCCCTATTCCTCCTCCTACAATGCCTAAGCCTATTAAGTCTACTACTAGTGATGCTAAGTTTGATTTTGATATAGATGGTTGCAATATTTCTGAAGTGATTTTGTTCCTGCAAAAGCTTGCTAGAAGTCCTGATGCTAGTGTTATGCATGTTGCTTTCACTAAACACATTACAGATGCTCTTGTTAAGATTAAGGAAGATAAGCTAAAACACAAATCTTCTATTCATAGGAAAGTAGAACATAGTTGGGAACCCATTATTAATATGCAAGTGAATGACTTTGATCCCAAAGCTTCATGTGATCTTGGTTCTAGTGTCTCTATTATGCCTAGGAAGATTTATGAAATGCCTGATTTGCCACCTTTGGAAGATTGCTATTTGGATGTCCCACTCAATAATAATGCTAAAAAGTAACTCATGGGGAATATTAATGATGTTCACATTATGGTTAACAATGCTTATGTCCCTGTGGATTTCTATGCTTTGGATGTTGAATACAACGCTTCTTGTCCTATTACTTTGGGAAGACCTTTTCTTAGAACTGTTGGTGCCATCATTGATATGAAAGAAGGCACCATTAAATATCATTTTCCATTCAAGAAAGGTATTGAACACTTACCTATGAGGAGAGGGAACTTTCTTTTTTCTCCTCCTTTGAAAGCAAGGTTTGATGTTAATGCTTCTTCATTTGAAAATACTTGATTCTTCTTACTTCTTGTGCGTAACTTAAAGGCGTTAAAGAAAAGTACTTGTTGGGAGATAACCCAAGAGTTTCCTTTAGTCTTGGAAGTTATTACTTCAGTAATGACCTCTCCTTTTCATTTTTGTTTGATTTTCATGCCAATAATGACCTCTAATGAGAGGGAAGTAAGATTTGGGGAGTTGCTGTCCCGAAACATATTTCTGTCATCCACCAAACAAATTCGTGAGGAGTCTTTGTAAATCGGATTGAGCTTAAAATTTACAAATAAATCCCATAGTATGTTAGCTAACTTTCGTTAGTTTAACAATTTTTGATTGAGCAACAGAAGATTTTTGAAAAAATTGGTTTCTACCTGCTGGTCTGTTTTGACAGATTTCTGCCATTATTTGCATTTGCTTCTTATTGATTCCTTTTTGAGTTCTCTTTTGGGGAATTGAGCTTTTTGAAGGAGTTGCTACAGTAGCTTGTGTTTCTAGTGAAAAGTCTTGATGTTCCAAAGCTTTACCTAAAGGTCTATTATCTTTTGAATACACTAATGTTGCTAATGAAGATTGTGTGAAGGAAAAATTTCCGGTGTAGAGAGAGAATGATGTAATGAGATGAAGAATGGACAAAAGCTCAAGCTTGGGGATGCCACCCCGGTGTCACCCCAAGAAATATCCAAGAGGTAAAAGCGTCAAAGCTTGGGGATGCCCAAGGAATCCCCTTCATCAATAAAAGGTCAGGTCTGTCTAGGCACTTCGTTTTTATTGTTTCATGCATAAGTTGTGTAGTTCTTGGAGCGTCTTAGTTTTTGTTTGGTTTGCTTAGTTGTTTAGTTTGCTTAAAGTAGTTTGGACCCCCGTTCTCGCTGTGTTGTTTCAAATAAGTTTCTTGGTGTTGGAAAAGAGTAGGAACTTCTTGCTTGAAAGTGCAAGAGGAGCTTGCATTGACTATGACTTAGACTTTAGCATGACATGCTCGGTGTTGCTTTGACCTTATGCTTAGTGATTATTGTTGTAGCATGTATTGTTCCAAACAATTGGGATTGCTTAGTGTGCCTTGAAGAAATTATGTGTTGTTTTAGCATGCAAAAGCATATTATTGTGGTTTTCTCCTTTGATGCTTTGTTTAGGTTCACTTTGCACATGCTCACACCGTGTTATGACTATGAAAAGTCACCATAGCCTCTATGATCATTTAGTACTTGACTTGTAGTACCACTCTATGCTTTGATTAGTAATGTTTTGTTGCTCTGCATGATTATGGCCATTATTGCTCTCTTAGTTGGTTGCTCCTAGTCTTTTGCTAGCCTCCAATTGTATGAGTAAGCTCTACTCATGCTTCCAACTCCCAAGGAAACAAGTTATTCCAAAGTGTCCACTATAAACTCCTATGCATGGTGAGTTACACCATTCCAAGTATATTCTTGTTTTTTCAGCTACCTTCCAGTTAAAAAGTCTCTTTGTTATGTGAAAACTTAGTGATTAAAGCTCTCACAAACTTGATGGCACACTTTATATTCTTTGCCCCTAATAAACTTGAACCATTGTGTCATGTATGTTGTATATCCTTGCACTTATACGTTGGAATTAGCAGAACCGTGATGTCACGGGGAACGTTTTCAACATTGCACTTGTACTTTGTACTTAGTTGATATCATGCTCTTTTGTCTACGGATGTCACCGGTGTGAAATGAAGAGGGAACTTGTAAGTCCATGGAGTATGTATTTTGTGTTAGAGAAATGCCTGGGCCGCTAGCCTAAGCCATGCCTAATGATGGTGGAAACTTGCAGCATCACCATAGTGATCTATCTATGAAGAATCCTCAATAAAAATCTATGCATATAGTAAATAAAAAGATCGCTCAGATGCTCATTGTCTGCTTGCTTTGTCATTTTGGTTATGGCATAGCTCCTGTACCATGTGCAAGGTGTACCCTATTGGCGGTTCTCTATGATACGCATGTACTTACAATGACAAGAACTTACAGGTGACTGAAGTTGAGTAGCATGAGGTGTGGCCCTCGTATTCAAGGGACTTGAGGTTGCCAACTTATACTTTTTCAAGCATATAATCCATCTTTGTTCACTTTAACCTTATCAACTTCAAGATGCTTATGATAGGGGCAATGAGGGATGAAAGCTAACAAGTACCATAATTTTTGGAAGCTCGTTTTGAAACTTGAAATCCTTGCTTCCCTTTGAACGGCCTTTCTTCCACCATTATTTGAGTCTCCACCTTCTACCTTTAGGCACCATTAAGATAGCATAGTTGTCATTCTGTGTGCAGTGTTCCAAAACTTATTGATTGATGCATATTGTGATATTACTTGTTCTTGTGCTATTTGTTTCTAGTCACCCTTGTGAACTTTGAAGGTATCCTATGCATCTATTTGCTACTCCATGAGGGACAAGCAGAATGCCACTATGCCATGTTTTCTGTATGTGAAACAAAAAAACGTTTTTCAATGCATGTTATTCATGATCTTTGTTTGTAGCCTTTCATGTTGCATGCATAGTTACTTTGTACTATTGTTAGAACTCCATCTTTCATGCACATTTTTAGAGTTCTTTGATCCCATCTTTCAATGTTTTCAAATGGTTTGATCTTGGTTTTCATGGTGCATGCCACCTCAAAAATTATTCTTTTATCACTTACCTACTCAAGGACGAGCAGGAGTTAAGCTTGGGGATACTTGATACGTCAGAAACGTATCTATAATTTTTGATGCTCCATGCTTGTTTACTATCTACTTTGCTTTGTCTACACTTTGATGTGTTTTTATATCTTTTCTAGAACTAACCTATTCTCGAAATTGGACGGGACAAAAGCCAAAGTCAATATTTTACTGTGGGCGACACGAAGTCCAGAGGAGAGGCGGAGAAGTGGACCAGGGCGGCCAGACACCCTTAGGCGCGGGTGGGCCCACCCCGCACCTAGGTAGGGTGTGGGACCCCTGGCCACCTCCCAGCCTCGCCTCTTTGCCTATAAGAAGCCCCCAATGCAGATACCCTAGGAACCCGATAAAAATTCCACGAAACCTTCTGTAGTCGCCGCCACCATCGTCCCTAGATCAGGGTGATCTGAAGTTCTTCTCGGCACCCTGTCGGAGGGGATATCATCCCAAAGGCCTTCTCTCCGGTATGAAGTGTGAGTAGTTCCACCTTGGACTATGGGTCCATGTAGTAGCTAGATAGTTGTATCTCCTCCTTGTGCTTTCATGTATAGATCTTGTGAGCTCCGTTCATGATCAAGATCTAATCTATTTGTAATCATGCATGTTGTGTTTGCAGGGATCCGATGGATATTGAGATTACTATGTCAGATTGATTAATGGTTTTGTCTATTTGATACTATCCTGTTTGTGTTGTTTGTGATCTTGCATGCTCTCTGTTGTTAGTAGCTATCTTAGCCAAGTAGTTGCTAGTGAGTCCAAGAGGGGTTATTTATGCTCGATAGTGGGTTCATTCCTCTAGTTTCCAAGGGAAGTGACAGGAATATCTTCAGTTTTAGATGTGATGTTGCTACTAGGGAGAAAACAACGGTCTGTTGTTCATGGAACAAGTGGATTTTTTACCTTACACACTTTGCTTAAAGAAGTTGTTTCTGTTGCTTGCAACTTAATACTGGAGGGGGTTCGGATGATAACCTGAAGGTGGACTTCTATTCATAGGTGCAGTTGGATGGCGGTCTATGTATATTGTTGTATTGCCCAATAGAATCTCATAGGACCTTTTTGTCTGGTATTTGATACGTCCAAAATGTATCTACTTTCTCGAACACTTTGCTATTGTTTCTTCTCTAAACTTGTGTGATTTGGATACAACTAACATGGACTGGCGTTGTTTTCAGCAGAATTACCTTGGTGTCTTGTTTTTGTGCAGAAAATGAACTATTAGGAAAATTCCCGGAAAATATGCCAAAAATTATATTTCACCAGAAGATCCACGGATCTAGAAGGGGAGACATAGAGGAGACATGGGGGGAAAGACCCACCCCAGGCACGGGCCCACCTGATCCCGCGCCTGGTGGGGGTTTGGCCACCCTAGGCAGCTCCTCGGCCTCCCTCTATGCCTATAAATTGCCTTTCGACCTAAAAACCGAGGGGGGTCGATAGTTTTACAGAAAGAGTTCCGCTCTGCCGCCGCCACCAGAAACCAAGATTCGGATCCAGAAACTCCGTTCTGGCACCCTGTCGGGACGGGGAATTTGGAGAGGATCATTGCCATCGTCATCACCAACGCATCTCCATCAACCATTGATGTTTCCCCTCATCCATGAGTGAGTAATCCTATAGGCTTGGGGATGGTAGGGATTGGATGAGTTCTATCATGTAATCGAATAAGATCTGTTAGGGCATAGTGCCTAGTTTCTCTTGTGCTATTTATTATTCTTAATGCTTGTCACTAGGGCCCGAGTGCCATGATCTCAGATCTGAACTTATTATTGAATCATTATGATAGTATTGTTTGTGATCTTATCTACAAGTTTTCTACACATATCATTGTCCGGATCCAAAGGCCCCAAAGTGACAATAATTGGGACAACCGGAGGGGATGGCTGTGGTGTGAGGATCACATGTGTTCACGGAGTGTTAATGCTTTGCTCCGGTGATCTATTAAAAGGACACCTTAATTGCCAATAGTTCCCTAGAGGCCCCGCTGCCACGGGCTGGCTGGACAAAAGATGTTGTGCAAGTTCTCATTGCGAGCACGTATGACTATATTTGGAGCACATGCCTAGGATTGTTTAGTACTTGGATACTTGTTATTATTTATCTAAAATGCCCTAGTTCTTGAAGTTACATGTTTAGACTCGTCCATGCAACGCCCGTCCATCCATCACAATGCCTATTGCACTCGAATCCTACTGTTATCGTTACTATTACTATTACTCATGTTTCACTGTTGCTGTTGTTGTTGCTTTGCTGTTGCTACTACAAATTGTTGCTACTGATAAACTTTTGTGAGAAAGAACTATTTCCATGTGCAGCTGAACTGACAACTCAGTTGTTAAGGCTTGCAAGTATTCTTTGGCTCCCCTTGTGTCGAATAAATAAATTGGGTAATACTACCCGCGAAGACTTATGCGATCCCCTATACTTGTGGGTCATCAAGACTATTTTCTGGCGCCGTTGCCGGGGAGCATAGCTTTATTTGTGAGTTCACTTGGATCTATTATTTTTCACTACTACTCCTTCCATCATGGGGAAGTCTCGTGATGGAAAGTTCCCTATTTTACCATCCACTACAAGAAGAGGTACAGTCCTAAACACCTCTGCTGCTCTTGATTCACCGTCTGTTATAAGTAAGCTTGTCACACCACAACCACATACTCATGCTACACACTCTACTACTCCTGCTGAGTCTGAAACTTCTTTTGATACTCATGATGTTACTTCTACTGTGCTTGATGCGAGTGGTTCATTAGGTCCTTTTCTAGATGCTACTATGGCTAGTCTAGGAAACCAAAACTCCTAGCGAAGACATTGTTACACCTGTTAGCTCACCTAAGGCTAGTGAGAGTTATGGTATTAATGATGGTTACATTGAGTTCACTAATAATTTTGTTGAAGAGTGCCGAAACACACATGGTACTAGTTCTATTAAGAGTCTCCTTGCTAGACATACTATTATGCCTAAGATGTCCTCTAATCCTAAGTTTGCCACTTCTCCCATAGATATCAAAGATGAAGATTATGATTTCTCTCTTGATTTATCTTATTTAGATATTGTTGAGAAAGAACCTTTTTGTGGTACTGAAAATGATAGTGTTGTGGCTCATATGAATGAGCTTTCTACTATGAGTGCTTTGTTCTCATGATTTTAAGATGCGCGAGTACTTTGTTGCTAAGATCTTCCCTTTTTCACTAAAAGGAGAAGCTAGGGCTTGGTTTAATAGATTGTCTCCTGGTTCCATTGATAGCCCTGATTGCTTGATTCCTTCTTTCTTCCAGAAATATTTTGCTCCCAGAGCTAGACATGCTGCTTTGCAGAAACTTTTTGATTTTAAACAGGAAGAAGAAGAGAAATTGCCTGAGTCATGGACAAGGTTATGTGCCTTGATTCATGCACATCCTGGATGTCCATTACCTAAGAATGAGCTTCTTCATCTTTATTATAATGGACTAACTGATGATTCTAGGACATACCTAGATAGCTTTGCTGATTATGTTTTCAGGAAAAGGACTCCTACAGATGCTGAAGAATTAATGCCCAAGATAAGCAAGAATTATGATGATTGGTGTAGAGGTCCCAACCTTATAAGGTAGAGATCCCTGTGTTTACAATGTTAGTCCATGGATCAATAGCTATCATCCATAGTTTAAGATGTAATATCAAGAAGCAAAGGTCATAATATAACTTTATAACCAGGAGTAAAATAGTTCATTACATCTTACATAGCTCATTTGGCTATCTCACTACAATGCAGCAGAAATAACTATATAGCATGGAGTCCTTCATCTTCAAAGTGCCACAGGCAATCATGTTGGCTGTAGACTTGTAATCCTATTCAACACACTTCACTAATATCAAACAAACCTGCAACATAATAAGTTACAGCCACAAGGGTCAATACATTTGAATTGTATTGGCAAGTGATACTATGATACTATAGTGGAGTCTATCATATATATGCATTTGGCTAAGTGGAGCTTAGGATTGCTTTGCTCAAAATAGATTTTCCTTATCATTTGAAAACACTAAGTTTTTGTTTGTCAAATCACCCAAGGAACAACCAATAAAATTGGTTAACCTTTAACCCTTGTTCAACCACAAGATTTTAACTTAGAAATTGGGATGAGGAGATCCTTGATAGCTTCCATGTATTAATGCTCAAATTGTCCATTGCCGGGGACACGGCTAAGTACTTAGATTCTTCCTTCTCGAGAGGTTGTGCACTTTCCCCACAAGACTCGACATGCATCGAGACAATACCTTTCAGAAGCCTTCCCTTAGACCAAAATGGACGCGCTCCAATCCTATCACCCCCTACCACCGACTGTCCATTTGGCTAAGTTCTTGCAACCTATATGATCCAGGCAGAGCCCATATTTCCATATGTCTGCACTAGAAGCTTCTTAACATTTGGCATCTCAAATCTCTTTGTTCCTGGGTGGATTTCCACAAGTGAGATACACAAGTATTCGCCAGTTTACTGGCCCTGTGTAACCACTCAACATAATCCTTTCACACCATTCCACCCAGTTCATTCATTCACATAGTTTTTTTATTAACAAAACATAAGTCATAGACTTAGAAATATTTCATAGCATGAATATAATCTAGCCTTGTTTTCTACTAGCTAGGCTAAGCATGATAGTAGTAGGATTATTAACTTAGGGAAAATTCTACTAAGGCATCATATACTAGGATTTCCCATGGCATAGTTAACACATAGAAAATTCCATGCAAGTCCTACTTAGAAATATCACTAATGCATAGTTACAGTAATAGGACAGAATGTATGAAGCACCACTTTCCTTTATTAGAGAATATAGATTCACTCCTTGATCTTGCAATGGTCACACTCTTCAAAGTTCACTACAATTCAATCAAGGAAGGCACAATTCAAAACTAGCATTCAAACAATTCATCACATAAGATGAATAACAAGGCAATGCATGCAAGCATGAAAAAGATTGTTTTATTTGGAAAGGTGGTTTCTAATAGGCTATAAACATTTTACAACACCTATTGGTCATTTATAAAAGTGGCAAAACCATTTTAAATTAAGTTAGTGAAAATGGCCATTTAAATCATTTTTTTTTGTTTTGCTAGAAATGATTTAAATCAAAGTAATAATTTTTAGTGTTACCCAAAATGTTTTTATACACAAATATTAATAATTAGGGTCAAAGTGTTTTAAAAAATCCATTTTCAAAAGGTTTCACTCAAAACCATTTTTAAATCAAAGCAATAATTTTATTTTACTAGAAATGCCTTTATTCAAAGTAATAATTTTGTATGGTTAATCAAATATATTTTTAAATTCAAAACTTAGTGGTTTAGGGTCAGAGAGTTTAAATCAAACCATTTTCAAAAGGTTTTACTCAAAAAGCATTTTTAAACCATAATCAACATTTTTATTTAACTAGAAATGCTTTTTATTCAAGGATTAATTCCTTAGTGTCACAAAATATACTTTTAAATCCAAATGTTGGTTTGGTCAGTAGGTTCAAAACAAACCATTTACAAAAGATTTTACCCTAAAATAATTTTTAGAATAATTTTTATAACCAAAATAGGCCTAAACATGTTTATGCAAAAACAACCAATTTTACAGAAGCAAAATGCTAAACCAAGGGAATGTTTGCAACAGTTTATTTTTACTGATTCTTATGATATAAAATATACAAATTTGGACGTGTAGATTTAAAGTTATGAATTTTACAAAATCTAATGTCTAATAGAAATGTTTCTGTTTTTAAAACAAAACATGGGCCTCGTGTCTCATTCTTACTGGCGTGTACCGGTTCGTGTGGATCGCGCAGCTACAACCGTTGGATCTAATTAGATCTGTGCAGTTCAGATCATTGTGTACCCCTTCGCTAATCATTCCATCACATCCATCAGATTAACATCTAACGGTCTAAAATGTCTTGACCAAACTCCGGCGGCGCTCGACGATGGCGCGCGGCGGCAGCGCTCTGGCTACGGCGTTGCGGAGGTTACAGGAAGCGAGGGAGGAAAAGGAGTGGCTCACCAGGTTCGCAGTGACGTGGGGAAGTTCAACATTCTTGTTGTAGACGAAGGGGCGCTCGCATGTGCTGGCGATTGCTCGCCAGAGATGGTCCTGCCGACGGGCACACTCTGTTGAAGACGGAGGTGACGCTACAGACGTGCTAAGGCAAACAAGAGGCGGCGTTAGACGCGTGAGATCATGGCGAGTATGAGGGCATCAAAGAGAAAGAGAAGGGCGGATGGACTTTACCAGGGTAGCTCGTCAGAGAGGGGGCAGACGGCGGAGGCGAGCAAACATTGTCCTTGCCGAAGCTACGAAGTGCGCGTGGGATAGCTAGGGGTATTGGCAGGTGCGGTTGACGCTGGCGAGCAGGCTAGTGGGTGCCAGGGAGTGGGAGGCTGTCGGACATCACCGGAATTTGATGGAGATGCTCGTCGGAGCAGTGGCGTGTCGACGAGCAATTGAAGCAGCCTAGGGGCAGAGAGGGTGTCGCGTCTAGGGGGAAAGGTAGAGGTGAGGCAGTCGTTTAAGAGGGCGAGGTCATGGGCAAGAATCACGTGGCCATTAAATCGAATTTATGCGAGGAACTAATCGACAGAGAACGATAGTGAGGGAGAGGGGAGAATGGGTCGCGAGGTAGACGACGATGACGTGCTCGGTGGGGTCCCGCGGTCAGCGAGGTGAGTGGTTATGCGTGGGGTCGTATTGTCAGTGACAGAAGGGGGTACTAGGCGCGGTGAGAAAAATGATTAGGGGGGAAGAAAGATGCGGGTGGGCTGTTGGGCTTAGTTGGGTCAGGTTTCTAGGTTGGGTCTGTTTTTCCATTTTTTTTCCTTTCCTAATTCTTTTTCTTTTCTAATTATTCTGTTTTGAATTTATTCAAATGATTCAAGCACTTGTTTGAATACAAACTTTTCCCAACTTTCAGTATGTTTTAATATTGTTTTAACAATGTATTTTAGAATCCATTTTTGAATATTTTCTTATATTCTTTTATGGTTTATTATCTATTTAAAATAGACTCTTGTCTTTATTTAAATAGGGTTTTAAATATATTTTTAAACTTCTATTTGAATTCCAATTTTTACCAAACCTTTTTCAGTAGGTATTATTTATTCAAATAGTGTGTTATATAATTCAATTTTAATTATTTAAAATATTTTAATATGATTTATTAATCATTTATAATAGAAATTTTTCTTCATTAAAATAGAATTTGAATATGGTTTAATCTCATATACTTTTATTTGAATATTCTTTTATCCCTTTATTTTATTTGGATTTGGATTATCTTTATTCTATTTGCTTATGGATTTAACTCAAGGTTTAAATTGTCTTCTAAATAATTTACTTGGGATTTATTATTTTGTTTAGGCAATTTGTCTTTATTTAAATAAAATTGAATATTGTTCAATCCTTATGATTTTATTTAAATAATCTTTTACTCTTATTTATTAATCAATAACTTCCATTTCTTTATGGATTTGGCAAAGATTTAATTTGGCTTTTAAATATTCCCTATTTATTTCTTTCTTTCTTTATCTTATAAAATCCATATCTTTTTATTTAAAAATCCAAAATTGGTGATTCCAATTTGTATAATTTTATTTAATATTTGTTTATCCTTTTAATTCTTTTAGGATTATTTTCTCATAATTTAGTATGTATTTTATCTAGGATCTTTATTAGCTTTGGAAATTAATTCCTTTTATCTTATTGAAATCATAAGTTTTTATCCATGGCTCCAAATTGAATGAAACCAATTTCTATGGTTTTATAATATTTTTATTTATCATTCTTGATTATTTATAAATGTTTGTTGCTAAATTTTTATATGGATCAATTCCATAGTCTTTGAGAGATCTTGGAAATGATTTCTTTCCTTTACGGTTTTACGGTTTTGGTTTAACTTTTCCAAGTGTTTAAATTTCAAGATACATTCATTGATGAATGCATTCCACTTGATTGAAATTTGTTGGATTCCATTTTATTCAAATTTGTTCAAGAAGGGTTTTTGATGTTTCCATTTTGAAACTTAAAGTTTCTTTTCACCCTAAATTTCAACAATTATTTATTTTGTTTATTTATTTTTCACATTTCAAAATTTGGAAAATTTTGGGATGTGACAATTGGACTTCAACTGAGCTAAATACACCTGAGCCTATTACTCCTAAACCAGTTGTTCCTGAACCAATTCCAGCACCAACAACAAAGAAGAGGGGGGTTATTGCATTAAATGATGAAGTGATGAAGGAAGCTAAGAAGTGTCTAAAGGAGAAAGGTATTAGAGCTGAAGATGTCAAGAATCTACCTCCTATAGAAGAATTATGTAAGCCAATTCCCCACTCATCTACTATTGAGGTACGCTCTCTCCAACACTTCGATGAAGGTGATATTCCTTATGGTAAGCCTCCTGATCAATGTTTAGAGGAACTTGACACTTTTATTGTTAAGCAAGGGTATTTTAATAAACAAGTTCAGAATCATTTATTGGAAAACTCTAGAGCTATCCATGAGTTGAAAGATATTGTGGAAAGAACTTCCAATGATATTAAAATGCTTTGTAAACACTTTCAAATGGTTAAAACCCAACTTGATCAACTTGCTAAGGTACAAAAGGATATGCTAGTTAATGCTTCAGGAGATAAACATGCTTATGGAATTAGAACTAGGAGTGGTATAGCTACTCAAGATCATTTATATCCTGAAGGACACCCTAAAAGAATAGAGCAGGATTCTCAACAAGGTGAGGATAGTGGTAGTCCCCGTAAGAGAAACAAAAAGAAACATAAAGTAGTTGAGGAACCACTTGAACCTGCTATAGATCCTAATAGTATATCTGTCTCTGATGCTGAAACTGAGAGTGGTAATGATAAAAAATGAGTCTCCTGATAAGGAGGAAGCTGAGGAAGAACCTGAGAAGCACACTAAGAACACTAGGTACACCAAGGAAGATTTTATTGCTAATAAACATGGTAAAGAGAGAGAACCTTGGGTGCAGAAACCTATGCCTTTTCTAGGTAAGAAACACACGTCAAAGGAGGAAGAACACTACAACAAGTTTTATGAGTGGATGAAGCCTTTATTCTTGCAAATTCCTTTGACTGATGCTATTAAGTTGCCTCCTTATTCAAAGTATATGAAGGATATTGTCTCTAATAAAAGGAAGATTCCTAATGAGGAGATTTCTACTTTTCTTGCTAATTATTCCTTCAATGGTAAGGTTCCAAAGAAACTTGATGATCCAGGAATACCAACTATTCCTTGATCCATTAAGAATAATTATGTTAGAACCACTTTTTAAAAAATAGGCCGAATCAGCGATTAATAGGCTGATTAATCGCTACTAGGGACTTGACTGTGTCAATTACCACCAAACGTTTATGTTAATCGTTTAGCCCGATTAATAGTTCTGACACTCCGATTATTAGGTATGTTCCCGATTAACTACTACACTTGGTCAAAAAAGTTGCAAAATTATCAACACATATCGCCCATCCATCCTCTAGCCCGCCCCAATAAAGTAAGTTTTTCGAAGCTCCCGCTCGATCCCTGCCTCTAGAAGCTCGATTTCTGCCATCACCTGCCAGTTCCTTGTCGTTCTTGACCAGTTCCTCGTAGTTACCGCTCAGACCTCAGATACAAGAGCTCGAGCGCCTTGAGGATCTCATCCGGGAGCTTAGGCTGCCTTTAATAGAATATGTGGTTGAGGTGCAGGAGGAGTCATACGTGTGTTTCAGGTGCTAATTTTTGTAGGTTGCACTGATTAATAGCCAACCGATTAAATCAGTTAATTGTCCAAATTTTGATTAGTCGCTACTCCCAAAACAACCGAGCAGTTAACGATTACCGATTTCCTTACCATTGGTTAGAATTGCTTTATGTGATTTGGGAGCTGGAGTTAGTGTTATGCCTTTTTCTCTCTATAAGAGACTCTAGCTAGAAAAGTTGATACGAACTGATATTTCTTTGCAAATGTCTGATAAGTCAACTACTATTCATGTTGGTATATGTGAGGATGTTCCTGTTCAAGTTGCTCATAATTGCATGTTTCTAACTGATTTTGTTGTGCTTGAAATGCCTGAAGATGATAATATGTCTATTATTCTTGGGATACCTTTTCTTAATACTGCAAGTGCTGTCATCAATTGTAATCAAGGAAAAGTAACATTAAATATTAATGACAAGGAGCACACTGTCTACTTCCCCAAGAAGGTTGTTAGAAGCTATTGCCTGAATTCCATTGAAAATATTGAGAGCATCAAGGTTGGAGAAATATATTGTCCCATTCCACAAGAAAATTTTAAAACTATTATGATTGGGACCATTTATATCAAGTATGAGGTAACATAATCACCTTGTGGAATGCAAAGTTTTGCTTCATATAAAAAAAATTGGTAACAAGACTTGATCAACCTTTTTAACAAAAGGATTTTTATGAACAAAATAATGTTTCCACTGTGGTTATACTTGCTTTCTTTTTCCTTTCTCCTTCCTAGTCTTTGCTTTAGTTTTAGTTTTGCTAGTTGTTTGCTTGTTTGATTTTCTTAGAGCTCCTGTAGTTTGGCTTTTGGTTTGCTTTTGCTTCTTCTGAAAAAAACTATTTCTGCGAGAAAATCAATTTTCATACCCTGAAAATTGGCCAAAAATAAAGTTTCCTGAAAAATCCCAGAAAATTCAAAATAAATTTTTCCTCGGAAAAAGGGGCAGAGAGACACCTGAAGTGACCCAGGGGGCCACCCCAGTCCACCACACCCAGGGTAGGCGTGGCCTACCTAGGGGTGGCTCCTAGGAGGGGTTTGGCCCACCTGGGCCCCTCCAGGTTGCCTCCTCAAAGTCACCTTCTTTCTCTCTCCCGAAAAACACCGAAAAACTTGCTCCAGCTCTAGTGCTTGTTGCTCTTGCTCGCGATTTTCGATCTACTTGTTCATCCCATCTCAAGTGCTGATTTTTGGAGGGATTGCTCCTTGGTATGTGCCTCCTCCACTTGTCAAATTAGATTTGTGATTGGTAGATTGTATCTTGAGTATTTTGCTGCTATAGGTGACAGGTTGTTTGAGCTTGCATGCTTGTTCTTTGCTTAGAAACTTTGTTTTGATGCATGTGTACCACTCTAGCTAGTTCCTATAGTAGTTTCTTATCATTTATCAACTTAGAAATCACTTGGTTTGATAGTTGTTTAAAAAATTCAGCAAGGAAGATGAGTGATTATCCACTGAATCAATATGACTTGATGGTGCATGAGCCAATGAGGGTTCATCGAGAGGAGGTAGTTTTCCCCTCCATATATCCATGCCATGAATTTATTAGAGATGCGGGGATCCTCCAAGATTTCCAAACTATGGTTACAAATGCAGGGTTGGAACACTTTGTTTAAGGTGAACCAATCCAATATGTTAAGCTAACCATGGCTTTTGTGTAGGACTTCCGGTTCACTTGGTCTACTTCTAATCCCATGGTCCATTACAAAATATATAATATACCTGTCGACCTGCCTTTTGCTGATTTCTGTGCAGCAATTAAAGTACCTCAGTGGGGATCTTGTGAGAAGATCAAGGAGAGACCCAAGTCACTTGTTGATTTGTATGCTGAGATTTGCCAAGGTTTCGACTTCTCAAAATGAAGGTGGTAAAATTCGAAACATTCATCTCCCAACTATTAGATACTTTGCCTATTTCATTACCAAGTGTGTTCTTGCTAGAAAGATTGCTAGAAAGTTCTCTTCTTTTGATCTAGCTTTTATTGCAGCTGCTCTGAATAGGAATAGTTCTTATAGTTTGGGTGCTTTGATAGCTCACCGTCTCACCACCAACTGTGAGAAGGGTGGAATTTGTGGAGGTCTCATTGCTTCTAGGTTGCTAGCTTTCCATGGTTCAGAGCCTCACTTTTCAGATTTTCAGTTCCCCATAGAGAGGCTTGATATTGAATCTATGATTCAGCATGGTTTTGTGTCTTTGGGGGCTAATGTGAGAAGTTTACCATATGAAATATCTTTTGCCCAGCAAGGTCGGAGAAAGGGTAGGACTGAGAAAATAGTTTATTTGCATGCACCTGCTTTGTTTAACTTTGATAACAGGCAAGGATGGTCACTTACGGAGGAGGGGGTTGACACTTATGTGGGGGAACTCTCACAGCAAGAGGAAAATGTTAAAGAGGATGCCGAAGACAATTTAGTTCAGCCCTCCAACTTGGGAGAGTCTTCATACCAGCAACCCTCATTTGATTAGGGCGCGTCTTCTTCTTCTTCGCAGGTGCCTGACTATGATCATTCCTATGATGACCCACCAGCATGGGGTTACTATCCGCGTTATTGAGCCCCACTTAGGCCAAAATCCTAATCTTGGGGGGAGGTATACCGACATCGCACTCATATATATATCATACTCGGTCGGTTCTTTGTATATCCATTGTTTCGCTTTCTTTTTGGTTTTTGTTGCTTCTTTCTAAAAAGCCAAAAATACCAAAAATATTTTCGTTATTTCTCTTGATTTGTTTCTTTGTTTCTTTGCTTTGGTTTGCCTAAAAAGAAAAAGAAAACTCCAAAAAGATTTTTCTTTGTTTTGTTTGATTTGTTTTTGTTTGGCTTTTCTTTGTTTGCTTGTTTCTAAAAAAATCAAAAACACCAAAAATATTTGTTGTTCTTCTCTGGTTTTGTGAGTTCTTTGCAGGGTTCAGCCATCCTCGGTGGATTTTTGTTTCATGTTAATTATTCAAGTCACACAAGTGAGGGGCAATAATGAAGATTAAGACAACTCGACATGTGGTAAGAGGCTGGTAACGAACTCTATTTGTTTCATTTTTGTACATATGCTCATCATTGTGAGCATGCTTAGCCTGTTTGTGTAAGGTGTATGTCATTATGGATGATTAGTAGTTCTTGCTTGTCTATGATTAGCTCCAGGTTGCTAATAGTTTGTAGCATGTCATATGAATGTTTGCTTGCATTGTTTTATTCATACTTTGGTATGATATTGTGGTATCCTCCTCTGACTGTTCATGTGGATCGACTTAGCACATGCTCACGCATGAATATGGCTAATCAATAGTCAGTAAGCCTCGATGATTTATTTTGCCTCAGAGTTCTTGTATCACTTTCATGCCATAGTTATTCATGTTTTGTTGCAAGCATGATTATGACAGCTATTGCTCTCTCGTTTTTTGCTCCCTCTCTATTGCTAGCCTTCATTTGCACTGAGTACGTGCTCTACCTGTGCTTCAAACTCCCCAAAACCAATATTGCCAGCTGTGTCCACCATACCTACCTATTAGCATCGTTTTTCTATTTCAGTGCATATTCCATATGTCGTGTTTTCTTTCAAAATAAAATGTTTGTCTGTTTTGAGAAAGTTGGTTAGTAAAGCTCTCACGAACTTGATGGCACACTTTATTCCTTGCACTTAATAATCCTGAATCATTGTGACTAGTCCATGAAAGTTATATGCTTGCTAATTATATACTGGGGGTCAGCAGAACCGTGCTATCACGGGGAACGTTTTCAACACTTTTTGGATATCTCGTCCAGTTGATTCCTTGCTCTTTTGTTTACGGATGTCGATGATGTGAAATAAAAGGGGAGGTTGTGAGTTCATGGAGTTTATACATTATGTTAGAGAAACGCCTAGGCCGCTAGCCTAAGCCATGCCTAATCATGGTGGAAACTTGCAGTATCACTATAATGAGTATCTATGAAGCGTCATCAATAAAAAGCTATGCATATGGTAAATAAAAAGATTGTTGAGATGCTCATTGTCTGCTTGCCTTGTCATTTTGGTTATGGGAAAGCTCCTGTACCATGTGCAAGGGGTACCCCGTTGGTGGTCCTCGATGATATCCATGTATTTACAATGGCAAGAACTTTCAGGTGACCAAAGTTGAGTAGCATGCAGAGCGACCCTCGTACTCAAGGGACTTGGGATTTCCAGTCTATGGTCTATCAAGCATATGATTCAGAGTAGACCTCACTTTCACCTTAACCACATGAAGATGCCTATGATAGGGGCAATGAGAGCTCAAAGCTAATAAGTACCTTCCTTTCAGCATTGGGAAGCCTTTCAAACCTTCACAAAACCGTTTTCACAACTTTGTTGAGTCACCACTTATTCTATGAGCACCTTCTTGAGAGAATAGTTGTCATTCTTGTGTTTGATCAAAAACTTGGTTAATTATGTCATGACTGTGATGCTTGTATCTCTGATATCTTTACTTCTAGTCTTCATGTGAACTTCAGAGGTGCCTTGGCATTTATATTGTGCTCTTCAAACAAAGGCAAGCGAGATATCACTCTATCATACCTTATTATGAGCATTGCAATGTTGCTTATGTTTATGTTTCATGCTACTTAGTATTATTGAGTTGGTTTCTCTTCATAGCTTGCAATGACTATTGAGTAGACTTGGATGCATACTATTTATTATGAATTGTCTAAGCATCTACTCTTGTGCTGAGATTATTTACATCATATGAAGCAAAGTGTTCGTGAAAGTTCTTTTATCGCACTCAGTTTTCAACTGAATTGCTTGAGGACAAGCAATAAGCTAAGCTTGGGGGGAGTTGATACGTCCAAAACGTATCTACTTTCTCGAACACTTTGTTATTGTTTCCTCTCTAAACTTGTGTGATTTGGATACAACTAACACGGACTGGCGCTGTTTTCAGCAAAATTACCTTGGTGTCTTGTTTTTGTGCAGAAAATGAACTATCAGGAAAAATTCCGGAAAATATACCAAAAATTATATTTCACCAGAAGATCCACGGAGCCAGAAAGGGAGACAGAGCGGAGGCCTGGGGGCCCAGACCCACCCCAGGCGTGCGCCCACCTGATCCCGCGCCTGGTGGGGGTTTGGCCACCCAAGGCAGCTCCTCGGCCTCCCTCTGCGCTTATAAGTTGCCTTTCAACCTAAAAACCGAGGGGGTTCGATAGTTTTCCAGAAAGAGTTCCGCTCCGTAGCCGCCACCAGAAACCAAGATTCGGATCCAGAAACTCCGTTCTGGCACCCTGTCGGGACGGGAAATTTGGAGAGGATCATCGCCATTGTCATCACCAACGCATCTCCATGCACCATTGATGTTTCCCTCATCCATGAGTGAGTAATCCCCCGCTGTAGGCTTGCAGATGGTAGGGATTGGATGAGTTCTATCATGTAATCGAATAAGATTTGTTAGGGCATAGTGCCTAGTTTCTCTTGTGTTATTTGACTTTGTTGCAACTTGTTGTGCTTAATGCTTGTCACTAGGGCCCGAGTGCCATGATCTCAGATCTGAACTTATTATTGAATCATAGTATTGTTTGTGATCTTATCTGCAAGTTGTATACACATATCATTGTCCGGATCCAAAGTCCCCAAAGTGACAATAATTGGGACAACCGAAGGGGATGGCTGTGGTGTGAGTATCACATGTGTTCACGGAGTGTTAATGCTTTGCTTCGGTGCTCTATTAAAAGGAGCACCTTAATTTCCAGTATCTCCCTAGAGGCCTAGCTGCCACGGGCTGGTTGGACAGAAGATGTTGTGCAAGTTCTCATTGCGAGCACGTATGACTATATTTGGAGAACATGCCTAGGATTGTTTAGTACTTGGATGCTTGTTATTATTTATCTGCAATGCCCTAGTTCTTGAAGTCACATGTTTAGACTCGTCCATGCAACGCCCGTCCATCCATCCCTATGCCTACCGCACTTGAATTCTATTGTTACAGTTACTGTTAATATTGCTCCTGTTTCACTGTTGATGTTGATGTTGCTTTTCTGTTGCTACTGATAAACTTCTGTGAGCAAGAACTATTTCCAGGTGCAGCTGAACTGACAACTAAGTTTTTAAGGCTTGCAAGTATTCTTTGGATCCCCTCATGTCGAATCAATAAATTGGTTAATACTACCCACGAAGACTGTTGCGATCCCCTATACTTGTGGGTCATCAGTATTGCATTGTTATGCCTTGCTCAGTTCCTGTCAATTGCCCTGATGTAATTTGTTTACCCTTCATGCCATGTTGTTTATCTAAGGAGAGAACCTCTAGTGAACTATGGAATCCGGTCCAATCTTTACCATTAATACATCTTCCACTGTTACCTGTTTACTTGCTGCAAACCCTTACCTTCCACACCATACGTTTAATCCTTTGTTACAGCAAACCGGTGAGCTTGACAACCTCACTGATTCCTTCGGGCAAAGTCTTGAGTTTGTGGTGTGCAGGTTTCCGCGTTGCCTGCAACACCTGTGTGACGTTTCCTTCCTCCTGCTGGTTCAATAACATCGGTTTCTTACTGTGGGAAAACTTGTTATTGTGCTGCTTCACACCCTGCTCTTGGGGTTCCCGACAGGCTCCACGTTATCCATCATAGTCAGAGTTAGCTAGGCAAAATTTTGAAAAAACATAAACATTGGAATCGTAAGTACAACATGTCGGCCCACTATAAATATTTGAAAGGTCTACTTATGGCATTCGAATCCATATTCTTCAGACTTTCTTCACGAAAAGGAACGATCTCGTCATCACTCAAAAAACCAAGAATGTTCTTTCCAGATAGTTGGAAACTCACACTGACGACATTGTTTACTACAATAAGATGCACCCATCTACCTATAAAAAGACAGTTAATTCAAGAGAAATCTATCGCACTTACTCGTACCTCTAGTTTGACCTAATTTTGTTAAGTTGTCGACATGAAAAATCTTAGCATGAAGTTGAACCTTTTTTCAAAACTCTCGGTGGTGGTTCGTGACATATTAAATAACCCCCCCCACATGGTTACCTTAAGAAAATCTCGGAACTTTCAAAGCAACCTACAATTTTCCTGTAGTTCAAGATTGACCTAATTTCGATAAATCAGCATAAAGTCATTCAAGTGGGCAGAGTTATCTAGGCCGAAGTTTAAAAAAACATAAAACATGGGAATCGTATGTACAACATGTTGGTCCACTATAAATATTTGAAAGGTCTGCTTGTGGCATTCAGATCCATATTCTTTAGACATTCTTTATGGAAAGGAACAATCTCGTCATCATCACTACTCATAAAATTAAGAATGTTCTTTCATGATATTTGGATACTCACACCGATGGCATTGTTTACTAGAAAGTAGATGCACCCATCTACCTTCGAAAAGACACCTAGTAACTCAAGAGCAATCTATCGCTCTTACTGGTAGCTCGAGTTTGACCTAATTTCGTTAAATTGTCAACATGCAGAATTTTAGCAAGAAGAGGAACGTGTTATAAAAACTCTCGGTGGTGGTTTGTGATATATTAAACGCCCCTACCCCGATGGGTACCTCAGAAAATCATGAAACTTTCAAACCAAACCTACAATTTTCTTGTAGTTCAATTTGACCTAATTTTGATAAGTCGGCATAAAGTCATTCAAGCGGGCAGAGTTAGCTAGAACGAAGTTTGAAAACTAATAAAATTAAACATAGGAATCGTAAGTGAAACATAATATGTCTGGAAGCTTGGCTTGTGGCATTCGGATCCATATTCTTCGGACTTTCTTTACGAAAAAGGACAATCTCGTCATTACTCAGGAAATTGAGAATGATGTTCTTTCCTGATAGTTGGAAACTCACATCGACGACATTGTTTACTACAAGAAGATGCACCCATCAACCTCTCAAATTACATTTATTTCAAGAGAAATTTATCTACCGCACTTACTTGTAGCTCAAGTTTGACCTAATTTTGGTGAATCGACAAAGCAGTAAGTGAAGTGTGCGAATATAGCTAGGAAGCTTGAAAAATGGAATTATATAAGAAACCGTGGTCCACTTTGTGTGATGATTGGGAGGGTTGCATTTTCTTCTAACTGTGGTAGGGCCCCCACGAAGCGACGTGCTTCAGTTTAACATGGTCGGTGTAAGTACAAGTTACATCAAGGACCTCGTAAAAAATGTAATTTATATCCAAGTACATGCATTTAGCACAAGGTCCCTGAAACTAAGAAATGAAGTGTGTTTTGAGTTTTGCGCACACTAGTGTTCATTATGATAAAGGCTATCAATAGAATCTTCTAGATCCTGATACTAGAAAATAAGATCCAACGGTTATCAATGTTTTGATTTGCCAGTCTTGATCCAACGGTCCATGTTCAAAGTTATCCGTACACTATATAGTTTTTTTCAATGTTAAGGAAATCGGTAATCGTTAGCTGCTCGGTTGGCTAGGGAATAACGATTAATCAGAATTCGGACGATTAACTGATTTAATCGGTCGGCTATTAATCGGTACAGCCTACAAAAATTAGCACCTAAAACACGTATGAATCCTCAGCCTTAAGCTCCTGGATGAGATCCTCAAGGCGCTCGAGCTCTTGTATTTGAGGTCTGGTCGGCAACTACGAGGAACTGGTCAACAACGACAAGGAACTAATTGGTAATGGCTGAAATCAAGCTCCTGGAGGCAGGGATCGAACGGGAGCTTCGCAAAACCTACATCATTGGGGCGGGCTAGAGGATGGATGGGCGATATGTGTTGATAATATTGCAACTTTTTTAACCAAGTGTAGTGGTTAATCGGGAACATACCTAGTAATCGGAGTGTTAGACCTATTAATCGGGCTAAACGATTAACATAAAGGATTAACGATAATCGACACGGTCAGGTCCCTAGTAGCGATTAATCGGCCTATTAATCGCTGATTCGGCCAATTTTTTGAACAGTGGTTTTTTTATGAAAAAGATAAGATAAGAAGTACTACAGTGAATGGCCGGTCTTTCGAATACTCCTTCCCTCCTGTTGTTTGGGAAGCAAGTGAAAATTTCAAAACTGAAAAAGTTTGAATCTTTTTGCCCCCGAGGACCAAAGTGGTTTCCTTCCTATGTACTACTCCTCCTACTCCACAGCAACGCGGCGGCCGAACACGCCAGAGAAACAGAGCCACCCTCTCAAAATTAAAAATTAAACGAAATAGAGTCGTCGTACCAAGGCACACGTGCGCAGCGCCACGCTGTGGACGAGGAGCGATCAGTCGGGCCAGTGCACGAGGGGAGAGGGGTGGAGAGATGAGAGGCAGCGAAGGAGAGAGAAACACACTCTTTTTTGCGTGCATAGGTCGAAATTTACTACTACTAGAGTGTACACTATAACTTTAAGGTGGCAAGAGTAACTCGTGTCAGGAACCCATAATAAATTTGATCTTCGTTGTTTCCCTCTTCCCCTGCCTACGTTTTATTCTCTATGCACTTACAGTGTGTTGAGGTGAGCATATGTCTACTACGAGTGGGGCATCCAATATGTTTTCCATAGGGGAAAAAAGGTAGTCCCGATGGACTTCCATATACATAGTGTAAGCTATCCACAAGCTAAAAACTTTAAGGTTCATCATGGGTAGTCCATAAAGATTAAAAAATTGGTATCTAGTACACATAGCAATCAAAAACAAATTTTAATCACAATACTGCGAGAGGGTAGATCTTACGTGTGGGTCCTATCTTATGGACAAGTCTGACTAGATACATTATGGTGTAATCAACTACTAGCTTGGTGGTGCAATCAACTAGTAGCTTGGTATTAGCAAGTGGGTCCCATCTTAAACATTGGTTTGGCCAAATACAAAGGTGACACCATAAGCTCTACTGTTTAGACAGTGTCTATACGAGACGATTAGTGGGACCTACTAAACCGAATATGCTAACTTTTGCATAGTAGTTTTACATATTGGTCATACACTGCCAAGTGGGGCCTAGTATTTGCTTTTCCCTTTAGACACATGTGCCTTGTGTACTCCCCTCGCCATCGTGCTAGAACTAAATTTATTTCCACGAAATTCCACGGATCTATTAATAATGATCAACAACCGTATAAAGAGACGCAAAAGTAAGTTTCTCTTACACATTGTATTTCCTCAACAATTTGCATGCATAATCTATTCTCGTTCTTTGACTTTCCCCTCTATTTTGAGCTATTCTTCACATAAAAGAACATTTTGACCTAATTTTGTTAAATCCATATAAAGTCATTTAAGTGTACCAGGTTAGCTAGTAATCTTGAAAAATCTATCTAACAACTTGGGAATTGTAAGAAAGCAAGGTCTACTTTGTATGAAAATTTTAGCGGTGGCATTTTCTTTCAACTGACGCGGATCTCGTGGGATCAGTGAGCTTCAGTTAACACGGTCGATGGAAGTACATGTTGCATCAAAGACCTTACGAAAAATGAAAATGACATCCAAGTCCATCACTTGGAAAAATTGAGAATGTTCTTTCCTGATAGTTGGAATCTCACACCAATGGCATTGTTTGATAAACGAAGATGTACCCATCTACCTGTGAAATGATATTTAATTCAAGAGCAATCTATCGCGCTTACTGGTAGTTCAAGTTTGACCCAATTTCTTTTAAGTATAGAGATGCAAAATCTTAGCAAGAAGTTGAACTTGTTTTCAAAACTCCAAGTGGTGGTTTTTGATATATTAAATGAGCCCCCGATGGTTATCTCAAAAAAAACCACAAAACTTTCAAAGCAACCTATAGTTTTCCTGTAGTTAGAATTTGACCTAATTTAGATAAATCGGCATAAAGTCATTCAAGGATTTTTTACTAGCGCGAAACTAAGGCGTTAGCGCATCCGTTTTCTTGCTTGATTTTTGTGGGCAGAGTTAGCAAGGAAGAAGTTTGAAAACTCATGAAACATAGGAATCATAAGTAGTACAACATGTCGGTCCAATACATATGTATGAAAGCTTGGCTTGTGGCATATTCAGATGCAATATTCTTCGGACTTCCTTTACAGAAAGGAACAGTATATCGTCATCACTCAGAAAACTGAGAATGTTCTTTCCTAAAAGTTGGAAACTCACACCGACGTTATTGTTTAATAAAATAAGATGCACCCATCTACTTCCGAAAAGGCAATTAATTCAAGATCAATCCATCGCTCTTACTCGTACCTCAAATTATTTGACCTAATTTTGTTAAGTTTTCAAGATGAAAAATCTTAGCAAGAAGTTCAACCTATTTTCAAAACTCTCGGTGGTGGTTCGTGATATATTAAATGACCCCTCGATGGTTACCTCAAAAAACCGCACAACTTTCAAAGCAACCTACAATTTCCTGTAGTTCAAGATTGACCTAATTTCGGTAAATCGACATAAAGTCATTCACGTGGGGAGAGTTAGCTAGGCCAAAGTTTGAAAAATATAAAACACTAGAATCGTAAGTAAAACATGTCAGTCCACTATAAATATTTGAAAGGTCTACTTATGACATTCGAATCCATATTATCCAGACTTTCTTCAAGAAAAGGAACGATCTCGTCATCACTAAAAAACCAAGAATTCTCTTTCCTGACAGTTGGAAACTCACAGCGACGACATTGTTTACTACAATAAGATGCACCCATTAATACGTCGGAAACGTATCTATAATTTTTGATGTTTCATGCTTGTTTAGTATCTACTTTTCTTTGCTTTGTCTACACTTTGAGGTGTTTTTATATGTTTCTCTGGACTAACCTATTAACAAGATGCCACAGTGCTAGTTGCCTGTTTTCTTCTGTTTTAGATTCTAGAATAGGAAGAAAATCAATATTCTCGGAATTGGACGGGACAAAAGCCAAAGTCAATATATTACCATGGGAAACATGGAGCCAGAGTACGAGATGGAGGGGATCCACCAGGGGGCCACACCCTGCCGCACATGGGGCCCAGCGCCTATGGGTGCCTGCTACCCTGCCTCGCCTCTTTGCCTATAAAGACCCCCCGATACCAAAACCCTAAGTACCCGATCAATATTCCATGAAACCGTCTGTAGCCACCGCCACCATCGTCCCTAGATTGAGGGGGATATGAAGCTCTTCCTGGCACCCTGTCGGAGGGGAAATCATCCCGGAGGCCTTCTTCTTCATCATTCTAGCCTCCGGTATGAAGTGTGAGTAGTTCCACCTTGGACTACGGGTCCATGTAGTAGCTAGATGGTTGTATCTCCTCCTTTGTGCTACCATGTTTAGATCTTTTGAGCTTCGTTTATGATCAAGATCATCTATTTGTAATCATGCATGTTGTGTTTGCGGGGATCCGATGGATATTGAGATTACTATGTCAGATTGATTAATGGTTTTGTCTTATTGATTCTATCATGTCTGTGTTGTTTGAGATCATGCATGCTCTCCGTTTCTAGTAGCTATCTTGGCCAAGTACATGCTAGTGACTCCAAGAGGGAGTATTTATGGTCGATAGTTCATGCCTCTATTTAATCTAAGGGAAGTGACAGAAATCTCTAAGGTTGTAGATGTGCTGTTGCTACTAGGGAGAAAACAACGGTCTCTTGTTCATGGAACAAGTGGATTGTTTACCTTACACACTTTGCTTAAAGCAATTATCCGTTGCTTGCAACTTAATACTGGAGGGGGTTCGAGTGATAACCTGAAGGTGGATTACTAGTCATAGATGCAGTTGGATGGCGGTCTATGTATCTTGTTGTATTGCCCAATCGAATCTCATAGGATCATGAATGTATAGTATTGCATTGTTATGCCTTGCTCAGTCCTTTCAATTGCCTTGCTGTAGTTTGTTTACCCAGCATGCCATGTTTGTTTATCTAAGGAGAACACCTCTAGTGAACTATGGACCCCGGTCCAATCTTTACCATTGATACATCTTCCACTATTACTGTTTACTTTCTGCAAACCACTATAACCTTCCACACCATACAGTTAACCCTTTGTTTTCAGCAAACCAGTGAGATTGACGACCTCACTGTTTGTTGGGGCAAAGTATTGAGTTTGTGTTGTGTAGGTTTCCAAGTTTCTAGCAACACCTTTGATTCGTTTACTTCCTCCTACTGGTTCGATAACCTTGGTTTCGTACTGAGGGAAAACTTGCTAATGTGCTCATCACACCTTCCTCTTGGGGTCTCCCAATGAAGATCTACAGTGATCTGAGCGCATGACCCATCTACCTTCGAAAAGACAATTAATTCAAGAGAGATCTATCGCATTTACTCGTACCTCTAGTTTGACCCAATTTTGTTAAGTTGTCGAGATGAAAAATCATAGCAAGAAGTTGAACCTTTTTTCAAAACTCTCGGTGGTGTTTTGTGACATATTAAATGACCCCCTGATGGTTACCTCAAGAAAATCGCAGAACTTCCAAAGCAACCTATAATTTTCCTATAGTTCAAGATTGACCTAATTTCGATAAATCGGCATAAAGTCATTCAAGTAGGAAGAGTTAGCTAGGTCGAAGTTTGAAAAAACATAAAACATGGGAACCGTAAGTACAACACGTCGATCCACTATATATATTTGAAAGGTCTGCTTGTGGTATTCCGATCCATATTCTTCAGACTTTCTTTACGGAAAGGAACAATCCCGTCATCGTCACTACTCATGAAATTAAGAATGTTCTTTCCTGATAGTTGGATACTCACACTAATGACATTGTTTACTAGAAAGTAGATGCACCCATCTACCTTCAGAAAGACAACTAGTAATTCAAGAGCAATCTGTCTCTCTTTCTGGTAGCTCAAGTTTGACCTAATTTCGTTAAATTGTCAGCATGCAGAATTTTAGCAAGAAGTGGAACGTGTTATAAAAACTCTCGGTGGTGGTTTGTGATATATTAAACACCCCTGCCCTGATGGTTACCTCAAAAAATCGCGAAACTTTCAAACCAAACCTACAATTTTCTTGTAGTTCAAATTTGACCTAATTTCGGTAAGTCCGCATAAAGTCATTCAAGTGACCTAATTTCGATAAGTCCGCATAAACTCATAAAATTAAACATAGGAATCGTAATTGAAACATGTTGTTCCATTTAATATGTTTGGAAGCTTGGCTTGTGGCATTTGGATCCATATTCTTCGGACTCTCTTTACGAAAAAGGACAATCTCGTCATTACTCAGGAAGTTGAGAATGTTCTTTCCTTATAGTTGGAAACTCACACCAATGATATGTTGGCTCTATGTGGATGATTGAGTTGTTGGGTAAAAAATTATAAAAGTGGGGCCTCCTCTATTAAAATATATCTCTTTATGATATAGGAGAGATAATTTAGGGTAACTACTCGAGGTAAGCAAAATTGAAGGGAAGAATCTTTTTAGGGGAGGCCCCTACATACATATATAGGAGAGAAAATATAGGGGCACTGCTAGACTTGATCTAAGTATGTTTGAACTCTAGAACTTGATGGGAGGCTTCTACCACCTAGAACATTTTATACTAAGCAATTCATTGTATCATAATAATACAGTACAAAACTTGCGGGTAAATGAGCACCGCAAGGCAGGAAGCTACTGGAAGCTTGGGTACCCCGGCTTGCTGTCCCAAGAAATGTCTTAAAATCGAGTTATTTTTAGCTTAAGCTAGGCATACGCAATGTGCAAAAAAGCACACCTTAAGGAATATGTGGCATTCCCTAAGGTTCACCTTGTACATTGTGGAGAAAATAAGCATGTCTTTAAGCCTAAAGGTGCACCTCAAGCTTGTGGGTTACCCATAAGCAATATAAAAAAAATTCCCTCTCTACTCTCTTTTGCATGGAGCAATGTGACAAGTTATGTGGGTCCCACCTTGTGGCAATTGTTGACCTTATACATTGTGACATTTTTCATAAGCCATGTGTGTCCTACCTTATGGAAAAACTTCACCTTATACATTACGGATGATTAAGCTATCAAAAAGCTCCAAAATAACTGGGCCTCGTGTGGTTGCTTTTATTAATACAGTGGGGTTTTCCCACAAAAATAAAGCGGGTTCACAAAAAAATTATATATATATAGCGGGGTGAAAGTTAGTTTCGAGGAAGCCCTCCCTCAACCGCACCGAGACTTCTCCTACGCCTGGCCACTATCTGATGTCTACGCACGCTTCTATTCTTGTAGACAGTGTTGGGCCTCTAACTGCAGAGGTTCGTAGAACAGTAGCAAGTTTCCATTAAGTGGATCACCCAAGGTTTATCAAACTCACGGAGGAAGAGGTCAAAGATATCCCTCTCAAGCAACCCTGCAACAAGAAGTCTCTTGTGTCCCCAACACACCCAATACACTTGTCAGGTGTATAGGTGCACTAGTTCGGCGAAGAGATAGTGAAATACAAGTAATATGGATGATTATAAGTGGTAATTGCAATCTGAAATAAAAAATGGCAGCAAGCAAACATGTAGCAGGACTGGTTGTAAATGGTGTTTTAATGATTAGAAACAAGGCCTAGGGATCATACTTTCACTAGTGGACACTCTCAACAATGATAACATAATTGAACACATAAATATCTTCTCTTCACTATGCTACCCTAAACTACTCTCCATTTGGATAACGAACACCAATTCACCGCGTAGGGCTATAAAAGTGCACCTTAAAGTTCGCATTCCCCATCTAGGTATCTATATTTTTTTATGCTCCATGCTTAACTCCTGCTCGTCCTCGCGTAGGTGGTATCAAAGTACTCTAAACATAAGAATGAAAGATATATTTCTAACAATAACACATAGAAACTATGATGCAACATGAAAGGCTACACAAACAAAAGATCATGAATAATGCTTTGAAAGACATTTGTTTGTTTCACATATAGAAAGCATAGCAAGAGTGGTATTCATCTTGTCCTTCATGGAATAGCAAAACATAAATGCATAGGACACCTTCAAAGTTCATAAGGGTGACTAGATACAAATAATTTAAGAACAAGCAATACCATAATTATGAATCAATCAACAAGTTTTGGGACAATGCACATTGAACTCAGAATGACAACTATGCTCTCTTAACTAGTGCATAAAGATAGAAAATGGAGACTCAACAAAAAGTAAAAAGAAAGTCCCTTCTCAAAGGGAAGTAGGGATTAAATGGTTTTATAAAGCTTCCAAAAATTATGGTACTTATTAGCTTTGATCTCTCATTGCCCATATCATAAGCATCTTGAAGTGATTAAGGTTAAAGTGAGGACAAATATGAGTTATATGCTTAACAAATCACAAGTTGAAAATCTCACGCCCCTTGAGTACGAGTACCGAGACCTCATGCTACTCAACTTTGGTCCCAAGCGAGTTCTTTTCATTGTAAGTATATGTGTATCATAGAGAACTACCAACGGGGTACCCCTTGCCCCATGACACAGGAGCTATCCCATATCAAAATGACAAGGAAACAGACAGTGAGCATCTCAGCGATCTTTTTATTTGCTATTTGCATAGTTTTTTTATTGAGGATGCTTCATCGAATGCCACTATGGCTACAAGTTTCCACCACGATTAGGCATGGCTTAGGCTATTCGCCCAGACGTTTCTCTAACACATATACAAACTCCATGGACCTGCAAGCTCCCATCTTATTTCACACCAACGACATCCATAAACAAAAGAACATGATATCAACTGAATAAATTAGTGCAATTTCGAAAGCATGCCCCATGACAGCATGGTTTTGCTAACTCCCAACTTATAATTTGAAAGAATATAAGAATCATATGACAGTCACAATGGTTCAGGTTTATTAAGTGCAAGAAATAAAATGTGCCTTCAAGTTCATGAGAGCTTTAATCACTAATTTTTACATAATAAAAATTTAATTTGGAAGATATATAAAAACATGAATATACTTGGAATAGTGTAACACACCATGCATAGGAATTTATAGTGGACTCTTTAGAGTAACTTGGTTTCTTGGGAGTTTGATGCACGAGTAAAGATCATACTCAGTACAGGTGGAGGCTAGCAAAAGACTGGGAGCGACCAACTAAGAGAGCAATAATGACCATAATCATGCAGAGCGACAAAACATTATTAATCAAAGAATAAAGTGATATCACAAGTCAAAAATTAAATGATCATATAGGCTAAGGTGACTGGTTCATAGTCATAACATGGTGTAAGCATGTGCCAAGTCAACCCAAATAAATCATCAAAGGAGAATACCACAATATTATGCTTTTGTATGCTAAAACATTACATGATTATTCCATGGCACATTAAGCAATCTCAATTGTCGGAAACAAGTCACGCTACAACAATAATCACTAAGCATATGGTCAAAGCAACATCTAACATGACATGATAAAGTCTAAGTCACAATCAAAACAAGCTTCTTTTTGTACCACCATAAGCATGAAACATTCTACTCTTTTCCAACACCAATCAACTTATTTGAAACTACTCACAAAGATAATAATCAATAAAGACCAGAGAGAATGTCTCATCTAACTACAAATAATAACTAAAAAGTTCTAAACAAAAAGAAGAAGAAAACTAAAGCTAAACGCAGTGCTAGCAAAAGAGAAAACTCACAGAATAATAAGAGTAAAAACTAGAGTGTTCTAGGCAATGAAGAACGGGGTGTGACTTATCCAAAAGAAGTGTGCTGGGATCCAACCAACTTATTGCATCAAAAAAACAAAAGAAAACTAAAAACAAAAACAAGAACACTACAAGAACAACACATAGTGCATGAACCAATAAAAGTATAGTATCTTGAAAGAAGACCTGAGATTTTTGTTGATGAAGAAGGGGATGCCTTGGGCATCCCCGAGCTTTGACGCTTGTACCTCTTGAATATTTCTTGGGGTGACATGGGTGGCATCCCCAAGCTTGAGATTTTGTCCATACTTCATCTCATCACATCATCCTTATTGGAGATATGCCCTAGAGGCAATAATAAAAGTGGTTATTATTATATCTTTGTATTTATGATAAATGTTTACATTCATGCTATAATAGTGTTAACCGGAAACATTAATACTTGTGTGATTTTTAAACTAAATTAGTGTCCTTGGTAAAGCCTCTTTGTAATACTAGCTTGTTGGTTAATAGATGATCATGGTTTCTAGATCATGAACATAGAGATGTTGTTAACAACAAGATCATATCATTAGTAGAATGGTATGGTGGACATACTCCTATAGATAAGCGTAGCATAAAGATCAAGTCATTCAATAGTTCATTTGCTATAAGCTTTCTGATGCATAGTAACTTGATTCCTTCGACCATGAGATCATGTTAATCACCATCACTTGAAGGATCCTTTGATGACATCAAACACCACACCATAACTGGGTGGCTATAAAGGTGGCATTGAGTGTTCGGAAAATATGTGTTGAGGCACATGGATAAAGAGTGGGATTTGTCCATCCATATGACAGAAAGATATACTCTGGGCCCTCTCGGTGGAATGTCATCCAATTAGCTTGCAAGCATGTGACTGGCTCACAAGGGATCACATATCATGGGAACGAGAAAAGAGTACTTATCGGTAATGAGGTTGAACTAGGTATGCAGAGATACCGACGATCAAACCTCGGATAAGTAAACTATCGCGAGACAAAGGGAAATTCGTATCGTATGTAAGTGGTTCATTCGATAACAAAGTAATCATAGAAATATGTGGGAGCCATATTAATTTCCAGATTCCTCTATTGGTTATTGATTGGAGAAGTGCCTCGGTCATGTCTGCATAATTCACGAACCGTAGGGATACACACTTAAGGATTCAATGTTGTTTAGTAGATATGGAATGTAAGTAGGGAGACCGAATGTTGTTCAGGGTCTCGGATGGAATCCGGGATATCACGAGGAGATCCGGAATGGTCCGGATAATAAGATTCATATAAGGAAAGTCCAATTCCGGAGTTCAGGAATGATTCCGATGATTTCATCGGAGAGGTTCTAGAAGGGTCTAGAAGGTTCACCAGACCAGACAGGGAAGGGTACATGAATGTGTCATGGATAAGTGAAATGATTGAATGATGCCTTAGGTCACTTGGTTGGGCATTTGCAAGAAAGAAATAAATCTCCAAATTGAAAGTCAAAAGGCAAGTTTGAAAAGTCAAACTGGGACACTGCTTCCTAGTGGAGGAAGGAAAGAATCATGTTTTCCCTCCACCACAAGCCAACTAGGAGAGGGAGTTGGGGAAGGATTCAAACTCCCCTCTCCCAAGATGCCCCCCCCCCCTCTCATAAATAGAGGGGAGGGGTGCCCCAAGGCCACACAACCAGCCCTCCCCACCAAGGCCACACAACCAGCCCTCCCCACCAAGCTGCCTTTTGACTTTCAGTTTGGAGCTTCTGATATTCAAACTCCCTCTCCCAAGCTGCCCTCCATCTCATAAATAGAGGGGAGGGGGTGGCCCAAGGACACACAACCAGCCCTCCCCACCAAGCCGTCGCGCCGCCTCCTCGCGCCGCCGATGGATCGTCGTCGCCGCCCTAGACGCCGCCGACTCCACCTCCTCCTCTCCGTCCCTCTAAACCTAGATCGCCGGAAACCCTAGATCCACCATAACCTGCTCCGGCTTAGGTGAAGCCCTACAGGATTTTCCCTCTACTTCCGACACCAGGCCGTCGTGCTGCCGGAATCGCGAGGGGAGAACTACAACCTCTGCTGCATGCTGGAACAAGGGAGAGGAAGGTCTTCATCGAGTACCGAACGTGTGACCGACTGCGGAAGCGCTGCCGGAAAGCAGCGTCGGAAGGATCGCCTACATGATCTTGAGATTGGCAAGTGTACGACTACATTACCCACGAGAATCTGCTCTCGTTAATCGCTTTGGAATCTTTGAGGGTGAGTACTCTAATCGACTCGTTGCTACAGTCTAGTAGATAGATCTTGGCTTGTTTGTGTGCATCTGATAGAAATTTTTTGTTTTCCATGCTACGAACCCCTACAATCCTTTCCCTACAATTGAAAACTTCCTTCATACAAAACTTCACACAATCTTTATTAGCAACATTAGTGTATGCAAGATAATAAACCTTTGGGTTCAATTTCAATTCAAGTAAAGCATCCATTAAAACATAAGCTACTGTAGGAATTCCTTTTAAAAGCTCAAGTGATCAAAAGAACTCAAAATAAATCGATTAAGAGGCAAATGCAAATAATGGCAAAAATCTGTCAAAACAGACCTGCAGGTAAAGACCATTTTTTCGAAAATATTTTGTTGCTCAAATCTGTCAAAACAGACCTACAGGTAAATACCGAGGGTCCCACACCATGGACAGGCGCAATCAGGGGGACCCGCGCCACCCTATGTTGTGGCCGCCTCGATGCCCTCCTCCGTCTCTGCTTTGGACTCCGTGTCATGCCGGAAAAAATAGGAACTTCGGCTTTTGTTTCGCCCAATTCCGAGAATATTTCTTTACTAGTTTTTCTGAAACCAAAAACAGCAGAAAACAGGGAACTGGCTCTATGGCATCTTTTTAATAGGTTAGTTCTAGGAAATGCATAAAAAGACCACGATTTGCAAGCAAAACATAAAGCAATTGGTGTAGAACAAGCATGGAGCATAAAAAATTATAGATATGTTTGCAACATATCACTCTCCCTCGACCGGACCGTCCGCGTTGCTCCACCATTGAGCACCACCACACCGCCGTTCGCTGGTACGTATGTCCCCAACCTCCAGCGATTACGTGCTTTTGATGGATAGAATACATTTATTTTGGGCATTGCGAAGTAAATAAGTTGGTGGCTATTGCAGGAAATGCAATCGGCGTCAGCAAATGCTTTTGCTGTGTCGGCTGATGCTTGTAAAGCAGAGGTGGATGTTGAAGCAGCACCAGCGGATATATGTGAAGCGGATGCGGAGGACGATGCTTGTACTGCATCAGAATCTTGGGCAGTGTTGAGTGATTCTTGGAAAGTTGTGGAGGCGCAGTCGAGATCCTTATCGGCTGCTACTGGATCAAATTCTGATATGTTGGTTGCCGCTGCTAAAACGACGACTGCGTTGGATGCTAGGAATGCGTCAACTCGTGGTCGTGCTTATTCAGCGTCAGCGGCTTTGGCTCGTTATTCGTCGGCGGTGCCTGCTCCATCTGCTCAGAACTCATCGACCCCTTTGTAAGTTCTGCATTGGATGTTGCCACCCTGACTCCCTCCCTCTTTTATGTATTCCGCTCTAGGGGTTTTCTGGAAGTAGTGGATATTAGTTTAAACTCCTAGTACTGGGAACATAAAAGCTATTTAATCACAAACTAGCGAACCGAATGGGATGAAAATTTCACAGGTTTCAAACCTAGGCACCTATGATTTACTAATTTTTTGTCAAATTTTTTCGAATAGTTTTGCTTTGTAGTTTAAAATCTAAGCTATTGTCATATACCTTGAATCTAAGATGGAAGGTGGATCTTGGGGCAAATCACCGTGAGACCTGGATTCACCAAGGGTGTGTTTATATTGTGGCCAAAGTTTACCCTACATATTTTGGTCATGATCAAAAGGTTGGCTCTTGTTTGAATTTTTGTCAACTTTTTGGCGTTCCAATGCTTCACTACCAACTTTAGTTCAATTTTTAAGCCAGTGTTGGCCAACTTGTGGGCAAGCAAAGGCTCAACCAAAATTTTGGCTAGCCAAATATTTGGTGGGGTAATCTTGGGCACAAACCAAACACACCCCAAGTCACTGAATCTGCATCCATTTTTTCTCCTCTTCTTTATGATAAAATGAGAAAATTTAGGTGGGGGCCTTTCTGTCCTCTCTGGTGACCTCTCAAAAAAATGTTATCAATTCCCTTTATCCTGTTCCGACATGGTGAAGCATTTTGGTGCTTTTGTACTATTCTAGTTGATTCCTTGTGCTGTTTAGGTATTTTGTTGACACACTCTTCTATTTAGGTAGTTTTTTAGACACGTGCAGTTTATGAAATTTTGATGATAAATTTTCCTGTCAAATTATATGATGTATTTTGGTGTTTACATAATTCTTTTTTTAGGGTTGTGCATTGTGCCTTTTGCAATTTATTTGATTTCGATGATGCACTTGTGCTATTTGCATCATCCTACCAGCTTCAGTGGAAGAACATATGCAACAATCAATGACTTTCCAAGCGTTGTAGTCGGTCAAATTCTTGTCAGGCTTCCTCCATACCCATCCTGCATACTGAGGGCATCAGTCGCCCAAAAACATTGGATGGACTTCATGGGAAGCAACAATTTCAAAAAGCTAACCCTGTCACACAATATAGGAATGTCGTTACTTGGATTTGGCACCAACACCTCCGAGTATGCTCGATTCATAACAGATTATAATCTTGACCAATCCATCTTCAAGAAGCTGAACAGCCTAGTGGAAGTACATAAAGCCTACAAACCATATGTACTCAGATGTTGCAATATGTTGGGTGCTACTTCATTCTCCACAAAGGTCTAAGATGATAATGGCCTGGGATCCAATCAGTGAAAGTGAAACAGGGATACCTTAACCACCAATTTGGCGAAGACGTGAGTATGACAGCGGGACAATTCTTTGTGCAAGAAACCATGGGCAATTATCTTCACACTATTGCAGCAATTTTTGGGTAGTTTGGATAGTATCCAATTGTAACCAGGCACTGGTCCAGACATACTCATCAGAGTTTGGAAAATGGGAGGACTGGATTGAACATGCTAAGATGCTGGCTAAGACTGATCACAGGTCTGCAACTCTCATAGGGGGCATTTTGTACTGGCCAACAATGAATTCTAGGTATATAATTGCCTTTGACAACGTGACAATAAAACTATGTTATATTGAGTGCCAACATGAGACACATGATATTTCCAAACACGATTTTTTCATAGCTAAGAGGCATAATGGAGATGTTGCCCTTGCGGTTATAAGAGATTTCACTCTATGCACATGGTCCAGTGCAAGATCATCAACAGGGAAATGGGAAGCTTGGGTTCCTCATATAAAGGTTGAGTTGGATACTCTCCTTGGCCTTGAGAAATCATGGGCATCTGATGGAAAAGATTCAGTAAGGTTACTCTGCGCATTTGAGGATAGATAAATGGTGGTTATATGGCCTAAGGAGGGAGTATTCGAATTAGATCTCAGCAGCATGATGTGTAAGAAGTTCAGATCTCCTAACCGTTGGTGTATTTTACGTTCCTACTTAATGACACATGGTTAGTGCAGTCATTCATGTGCAACCCTTGTATCTTCGTACACCTATGATTTTGCTAATAATTTCGTTCATTTCCTTCAGCAACCGACATGATCCGGAGTGCTAAATCAAAGAAATGAAAAGGAAGTCCTGTCAGCAACCTAGTTGATTTATACTGCAACATCAAGGAGATGAAAATAACACCCGGATGAATAAGAAAGGATTGTTTGGGCAAGAATGTTTTATCCCGGGTTGTGTTATTTGGGTCTACGGTCTGATGTTTGTTTGTTTTGGTAGCCGATAGAACAGTGGTGGTAGTTTCGTTTGTGCTGCAGTCACGGAGCTGCAGGGGCTGAAATGTTAAAGGTGTCTATTTGTTCTGGGGGCCTATGCGTGTCTGATGAAACATTGTTTCTCTCTCTATATAGTACTCTATGCGTGATGAAACCTTATTTTATGTGATCTACATATAATCGTGCAGCTGGTATTTGTGTTTTGATAGTATGCAGTAATATTTGTTTAGCGGCAGGGCTTTTTATTTGATCTAAATTAGTACTGCCATTTGGTTAGTGCTTCCTGTAGAAGATTTTGTGCCGACACCTAAATTATTAGTAGACCTTGTATTTTTATTCTTGAATCGAAGCTACTTCAGACATGTATATGTTGCCCCAACTTGGATTCCTGAAATAGAGAGAGAACGATCAATTTTTTAAATTATTATTTGGACAAACTGCAAATTCAAAATCACAGTCGGCCACCAAAACCTACCGCCTATCCCGTTTGAATGGGAGGCATTAGTGGATGTGACTCGTGCCTTAAATTCCTGACCAGATGGCGTACGGTCTACATAACTTTTTTTCTATTAAACCTTGGCCGGCAGCCAAATTCAAAATCGTAATCGAGTGGCAAAATAACCCATCGACCCCAAAATCGTAATCGAGCGCCGTTTTTCTATTATTACTTGGACGCTATCCAAATTCAAAATTTCAGTCAGTCGTCAAAATTTACCGCCTACGCCGTGGTATCCAAGTTTCTATGCAAAATTATGGATATGGATGATCAGTTGATGTGACTCTCTTCCCTGAATTCCTGGACAGATAGCGTACGGTCTACTACATTATTTCTATTAGTAGATGGACGCTAGCCAAATTCAAAATCTCAATCGGGCGGCAAAATCACACACCGACCTTGAAGCATTTTGCACCCCACCGTTTCAAAAACTTTTGGTTTCAAAATTACCATTATACCTGTTGTGCAGACGCCCTATGGGAAAATCTATAGTCCATAGCTTGGGGACACGATCGTAATTATTTTTATTTTCACCTCCATTATCTCTAATTCTCGCAGTTTTTTTCGCCGGACCTCCAAAAAATCCCAGGCTTCCCCCACGCCCTTATCTCCACGCCCTGAGCCGCTTTTTTTCACCGGCAGGCAGCAATTCCATGGCGGCCTGAGCCGCTTGAGCTGTGGTCTCGTGCACCGCCACGGAGCCTCTTCACCGATGCCCACCTCCACCGGATCTAGTTCACCGGGTCTCTCTCCACTGCACCGGAGCTGCGGTCTCCCTGACCGTGTCAATGGCATCGTCGACCGCTCAAGCTCTGCTTCCCTGCCGCCAAAAGGTACCCAACTGTACCGAAATCACTTCACCAGTGTCCACCGGACGGGATCTAGTTCAACGAGTTCTCTGTACACCGCTCCAGACCAGCTGCACGGGTGTCACTGTTTGATGCACCGCATATGCCTCAGCGACGCTCTCGTCCACCACGCTCAAGCCAACATCGACCGCCCAAGATCTGCTTCCGCGACCGTCCAAGAGATGCTTCCCCGCAACCGCAACACCCTCGGTTACCTGGACGTCATCTGCACGGTACTGATGATGCTTAGACCCCTCTACGACCAAGGTAACCAAATCTCCAACCCCTTTTTTGTTTTCTCAGCAGTATAGCAGATTAAAGCATATTGCAGTGAACTGCATTTTTGTAATCGTGCTAGTACACACAAGTCACTTGGAATGCTTGTTCTATGTGCTACATATAAGGTCATAGGACAAGTTGGTTTGCATTCGATGCTCTAGAAATTTTAAGTCATGCACATGTTTTTTATTTTTTCGCGCACATGTTCTTAGATACTCCCAACAACAGTAATTGTCTGCTATTGTGTAGTTCTTGCAAAATATAAAGTCAGTGGAAAATATTCGTGTGGATACCCTGCTCCCCAGATACTGAATCTATCTGGTTCGTCCCGAGCTAAGTTCCTACTATTATTTCCTTCATGGCATCGTTTTGCTATCCTATAGTACCCGTTTAAACTCATTGTACTAGTTCGATTATAATTTTGTTGTTGCTATCTGGATCTTTAAAATATGCAACGATGACTATTTGTTTTTTCTTTGCATAGATCTCAAAAGGAAACACTGAACATGTTGGTTTGCACAGCATCTTCTATAGGTTCACAAGCGTGATGTCATTGTTTTCTTATCTGGTGCTGGTTCATCCTAAGCAATGACATAACTATCCTCTACTATGTAGTTCATTCGTGGTTTGCGTTCCTGCTCTACAAGTTCTCGCATGATGCCATATAATTTCTATCTCGTTCATTATTAGCTACGAAAGTAACCGTGTGCCCACTTTGTAGCTCACCGCAAATTCTGAGTCACCCAACGCCTCTTACTTTCCAGGATATACTACTGGTTTCATATATATTTTTTGAAATGACCTGGCTAGTTTATATTAGCTGAAATTCTAGGAAACACTCTGTTCGATTTCTCAATTCATTTGTAGAAACACTTGTGTAATGCTTGCTTGTCTTGTTCTAGGTCCACAAGCAATGTCATTATATTTAATATCTAATGGTTCATCCTAAACAACAATATAGCTATCCTCTACTGTATATATAGTTCATTCGTAGTTTGCATTCTTGCTCTACAAGTTCCTTTATGATGCCTTTATAATTTTTATGCGGTTCCTAGCTGCGACAGTAACTGCATGCCTATTGTGTAGCTCATCACAAATTCCGAGTCACCCAACGTCTCTTGCATTTCAGGATATACGACTGCTTCCATATATATTTATTTAAATGACCTGTCTAGTTTATATTACATAAAATTATAGGAAACACTTTGTTTGATTACTCAATTCATTTGTAGGCACACTTGTGTAATGCTTGCTTGTCCTGTTCTATAGGTCCACAAGCAATGCCATTATATTAAATATTTAATAGTTCATTCTAAGCAGCGACATAGCTATCCTCTACTGTATACATAGTTCATTCGTAGTTTGCATTTTTGCTGTACAAGTTCTCTTATGATGCCTTTATAATTTCTATGCGGTTCCTAGCTACGACAGTAACTGGATGCCCATTGTGTAGCTCAACACAAATTCTGGATCACCCAAAGTCTCTTGCTTTCTAGGATAAACGTCTTCTTCCATATATATATTTGATGAAATGACCTGACCAGTTTATATTTGCTGAAATTCTAATGAACACTTTTATTGATTGCTCATTTCATTGTATGCATACTTGTCTAATGATTGCTTGTCCTCTTCTACAGGTTCGCGAGAGACGCCATTATATTTCTAATCTGGTGCTGGTTTATCCTA
Source organism: Avena longiglumis (assembly GCA_030063025.1). Taxonomy (NCBI): domain Eukaryota; kingdom Viridiplantae; phylum Streptophyta; class Magnoliopsida; order Poales; family Poaceae; genus Avena; species Avena longiglumis. Next base: position 328,955,796 of record CP125978.1, read on the forward strand.
AGAAATGACATAACTATCCTCTACTGTGTAGTTTATTCGTGGTTTGTATTCCTTCTCTCCAAGTTCTCGCATGATGCCATATCATTTCTATATCGTCCATTATTATCTATTAAAGTAACTGCATCACCCAACGTCTCTTGCATTCCAGGATATACTACTGGTTCCATATATATTTGTTGAAATGACCTGGCTAGTTTATATTAGCTGAAATTCTAGGAAACACTATGTTCGATTGCTCAATTCATTTGTAGGCACACTTGTGTAATGCATGCTTGTCATGTTCTACAGGTTCACAAGTAATGTCATTATATTTTATATCTAATGGTTCCGCCTAAGCAGCGACATAGCTATTCACTACTGTATATATAGTTCATTCATAGTTTGTATTCTTGTTGTACAAGTTCTCTTATGATGCCTTTATAATTCCTATGTGGTTCCTAGCTACGACAGTAATTGCATGCCCATTGTGTATCTCACCGCAAATTCTGGGTCACCCAACGTATCTTGCATTCCAGGATAAACGATTTCTTCCTTATTGTTGAAATAACCTAGCCAGTTTATATTTGCTGAAATTCTAAGAAACACTTTGATTGATTGCTTATTTCACTATATGCGCACTTGTCTAATGCTTGCATGTCCTCTTCTACAGGTTCGCAAGAGACGCTATTATATTTCTAATCTAGTGATCGTTCATCCTAACCAACGACATAACTATCCTCTACTGTGTAGTTTATTCATGGTTTGCATTCCTTCTCTACAACTTCTCGTATGATGCCTTCATAATTTCTATGTGGAACATAGCTATGACAGTAAATGCATGTCCATTGTGTAGCTCACCGTAAATTTTGAGTCAACCAATATCTCTTGCATTCTAGGATATACTACTGCTTCCATATATATTTGTTGAAATGACCTGGCTAGTTTATATTAGCTTAAATTCTAGGAAACACAATGTTAGATTGCTCAATTCATTTGTCGGCACACTTGTGTAATGTTGGCTTTTCTTGTTCTACAGGTTCACAAGAAATGCCATTATATTTCATATCTAATGGTTCGTCCTAAGGAGTGACATATCTATCCTCTCTATATAGTTCATTCGTGGTTTGCATTCTTTCTCTACAAGTTCTCTTATAATGCCAATATAATTTCTATTCGGTTCATAGCTACGAAAGTAACTGCATGCCCATTGTGTGCTCACCGAAAATTATGGGTCACCCAACGTCTCTTGCATTCCAAGATAAACGACTGCTTCCATATATATTTGTTGAAATGACCTGGCTATTTTATATTTGCTGAAATTCTAAGAAACACTTTGATTGATCGCTCATTTCATTGTAGGCAAACTTGTCTAATGCTTGCTTGTTCTCTTCTATAGGTTTGCCATAGACGTCATTATATTTCTAATCTGGTGCTAGCTCATCCTAAGCAACGACATAACTATCATCTACTGTGTAGTTCGTTCTTGCTTTGTGTTCCTGCTCTGCAAGTAATGGTATGATGCCATTATAATTTCTATCTAGTTCATTCTTAGGTATGACAACAACTGGATACCATTGTGTAGCTCACCGCAAATTCTGAGTCAACCAACGTCTCTTTCTTTCCAGGATATACAACTGCTTATATATATATATATATATATATATATATATATATATATATATATATATATATATATATGTGTGTGTGTGTGTGTGTGTGTGTGTGTGTGTGTGTTGAAATAACCTGGCTAGTTTATATTTACTGAAATTCTAAGAAACACTTTGTTTGACTGCTCATTACATTGTAGGCACACTTGCCTAATACTTGCAGTCCTGTTTTACAAGTTGACAAGCGACACCATTATATTTCGTATCTTGTTCTGGTTCTTTCTAAGCAACGACATAACTATCCTCTACTGTATAGTTCATTTGTGGTTTGCATTCTACTCTACAAGTTCTCGGGTGATGCCGTTATAATTTCTTCTTAACTACGATAGTAACTGCATGCCATTGTCTGGTTTATTCTTCTATATATATTTGTTGATATGACCTGGCTAGTTTATATTTGCTAAAATTCTAAACCACACACATTGTTATATTTTTAGTTTCATGATAGGCAACTTGTTTAATGCTTGCTTGTCCTGTTTGTTTGATGTGATGGTGAATATATTTGACCCATTGACTAGTAGTAAACTCCAGTTCATAGCTCATGTCGTATCAGTTAAATGAGTAGTTTGCCTTGTTTGACGTATTAACTTGTTATTACTTAGTTTCAGACTGCAATTATTGCTATCGCCACCAAAGAGGGGGCTACGAGATCATGTCTCAAGTTTGTTTTCTAATATAGATGTCACACTCAAAAGGGAGATGAAGGTGATGGAGAAAGCAAATTGAGAACTTCTATCAACTCGATTGTCAACTAAAATACCGATTTTCCCTTTAGTTGATATTATGTAATAATTTTAAGTAGTTTGCATCTGATGTAATATCTAGACTAATTGCATTGGCCATGTAGGCATTTAGTTGATTCTGTCCATACATAGCGGTAGGCGGTACCATACCTGCACTAGCCAAGTCGATTAGAGTACATTATCGTGCTTTGTATTTTCCTGTCTTGTATTAGGACGACGATGAATAGTAAAAATGCTCACACATTGTACACCTTGTATTATATCGAAATGGGATCCAGAAACACAGAAACTGTCAAATACCGTAAAATTAACGAGGCCGACCCACATGCGAGATTAGTAATAGTAACGGGCCATAACAGTGGCAGGACAAAACCGTAATAGGCCGAAACCATAACAGGCCAAATCAGTAATAGGCCGGGACAGTAACAGGACAAAACTGTAAGAGGCCAAAAACAGTAACAGTCGAAATAGTAGGGACCAAAAAAATAGCGGGCCAGAACCTTAAATTGCCAAAACAGTAACTGGCCAGAATAGTAGCAGGCCAGAAAAGAACATGCCGAGTTTGCACCTGGTCGGAACACTAACAGGCCGAGGAACTCACCAGGTTAAAACAGTAATGGGCCATAACACGGGCCAGGAATTTATGGGCCTGAATGGTAGGGTCCAAAGTATATGGGCCCGGTTCAAACAGTATGTCGATAGATAGTAATGGGCCGGAAAGGTTACGAGCCAAAGCGGGCTGGCCAAACGGGCCCATTTCGAATAGTGCAGGGTGGAACACTAATGGGCCCGGATATTTATGGGTCATGCCAATGGCACAATTTCAAACAGTGTGTGTGGAAATAGTGACGGGCAAAAAAATTTACGCGTTGCCTATGGCTGCACCAGTGGGCCCATTTGTAACAGTGCATGACGAAACAGTAACGGTCCACGATCTTGTTGGGCTTCCTTAATGGGTCGGCCCACTCGTGCGTTGAGCGTTACGTTATGTGGCCTCAACCGTTACATGCTAACGGGTGGGGCCGCGTTGGGATGGGTCCTACATACATGGTGAAGGGTGGGGCCGCATGGAGACACGTCGGACCGGCCACTCTCGCTCACCCAAAGCATTCTCTTCCCCCCGAGCCCGTAACAGCTCTGACACCAGCCCTACTCTGCACCGCCATCGTGGCCTCCTACCTTATGCCGTCCTCGGCCCCAGAGCTGCCCATATCCGTGGAGCCCAATCCACCTTCATCTCCGCTCCCTCCCCTACTAGATCTACCCCTTTCGTGGAACAGTATGCAACGCCGGCTGGTGTACCGTCCATGCTCATCAAGCACAAAGAAGATTGGGTAGAATCGGAGGGATCTAACACATGGATTCCATCTAGGTAAGCATCATTTCCCTTTGTGGATTCATTATAGGCAGTATTTGACCGTGAATTGCTAGTGCTCAACTAACTTCCTTGCTTTTCGAATATGATTGATCCAGTGCTGGCATTTTGGATGGCGGTTAGACTGGATACTAGCATAATTCATGGTTGTGAACAATATCTCTCTGGATTTTACTTCCCAATGGTGGTTGCAACCTTCATAACTCTTAGAGATTTGAAACATAAAATCTATTCTAAATTCTCCTAGAGAAGTGGCGAGTTGGTTTGCAATATTTCAACATTAGCGAATAAATATTTCTCCCACTAACTAGCGAAGATGATCTGGTTATGATTTTATCTTTGAATGATGCCGAACGTTTTGGTCGAATTCGTCTCCATGTGCAACCTAAAATTGAGCATATGGGAAACACTACAAGAAAAATGACCTTCTACAATGGACGATTTTCGTGGTTAACGGCCCGTTTTTCGTGGTTGAAGAGTCTTCTATGACGGATGCCCTTCGTGGTAAAAGCCTCGTCACAAATAAATCTACCACAGTTTTTTTTCGACCGTGGCGGATCGCACCCTTCGGCCATGAAAAGTTATTCCATCGTAGATGTGTTCGCGAGCCGCGTTGACTGCTGACGTCATGCATACTGCCACGTGGCGAGTGTCGTTAACGGCCAGTTAACGCCGTTAACTATCAATGAAACCTTGGTAGAAGATAGGCCCAGCCAAGGTCTGGTAATTATTAAGCCCTCCCCAACTCGTCCCACCAGTCAGCATGTAACGGTCAAGCCTTTGACCTGGCGGCATCCCTCCGTTCAAGCTCCTGCGAGGGTTTTATAATATAGAGAGGGAAAAAGTGATGAAAAGTTAAGAGGATGGGAAATCTGGGTACAACTAACGAACCAAGGGCACGAAAAATAGAAATCCTAAAATAAATAAAATATTATCCATTCTTCCATCACATGACTAGGACAGTTTAGTACGGCTTCTATCATCCTTCTCCATGCAAGCCCTAGTGGCTCGCGGTCTTCTTATCTAAAACTTGTAATATTGGATCTTAGTTGCATAGTTTTAGCTAGGAGAAACAATTTAGTCATAAAGCGATTAGTACATTCCTCCCAAGATGTGATAGTGCTCTTAGGTAGAGCTAGCAACCCATCCTTAGCCTTTCTACTAATATAGAAAGGAAAGAATCAAAATTTAACAGCATTAGGATCAACATCCTTAATTCGCATCATGTCGCAAATTTTAGTAAATGTTTCTAAGTGCAAACCTGAATCTTGAAAAGATGAGCCTCCAAATTGGTTCTGTTGATAGAACCAAACTCAAAAATTTAGTCTTTATCTCATAAGCTTCCGCATCAACAGCGGGCTGAGTAATACGTGCACGAATAAAATTATTAGTGGAAGTAGCATACTCCCCAAGTTTCTTTTGAGCCATGTTTCTTTTATTTTTGGTATTTTAAAGTAAGACAAACAAATAAACAAGTAACCGATTTTTTTGGGTTTAAAATAGATAACAAGAAAGTAAACTAATAACAAGAAATAAACTACAAACAAAAATTAAATCTAAAAAGGTCTCTAGTGACCTCACCAGGATAGCAAATTGCTTCCCTGGCAACGGCTCAATAAAAGGGTTGATACCTTCGATCCAGATTACGAATGTAGTATATTAGCCTTTTCCCTAGTTGACCTAGGTTTATCGAATCCTTAGGAAACAACGCTAATAGGAATAAAAATAAGGACATGTCTACAAGACTTTGTTTTGTCGATTTTACCTTTGTTTACCGAACCAATCTAGTTTACTTTATATTGTGGTTGAATCAATGGATGGAGATATGCCAGGGTTTAAGATCCACATGTAGCCGCATATCATATGGGATAAAGGATAAAAATAAGCATAATCATGTGTAAGGTTCCAATAGAGATAATATTTTGTGGGAAACACATCCTAATATACTAGAGCTCCTGAGAGGCCATAGGCATATCAATAATTTTTTTGATCCAACCGACTGTACCACGAAGCACCGGGTTACAACGACTATTAAATGCAAAACATAGATTAAAGATTTAAGTGGTGATGTTGTTGTGATCATGAATGGGTCTCTAAGATAAGACTGTACCACCCTTGCTTTCACTAAGGTTCCTATGAGATCGCCTCTTTCCAAGCATCTCACCTTAAGCCATGATCAATCTTCGGGATCTTGGGTACCTACAAGTCCAAAGATCGAGGAAATAGATAAATAAACAAATGATACAAATCTCTCTTACAAACCAATACACAATTCTCCCTTAGATGAGATACACATAAACGCTGCAAGGTTTCTCCCCAACACGCAACCCGTGAGGACTACTCACTCATAACAATAAGATTAAGGAGATCGCAAGTATAAATTAATGGCTATGGCTAATGGAGAAAATTGGGGTGGAAGGTATGAACTATGGTGTGGATCTCCTTTGGTGGTGTTATGATGCAATCTGAGAACAGTGGCCCTCTGTGCGTCATGGCCATAAAATATATAGGCTTCTTCACGAGTATTGTAGGGTTTGATGAGATGAAGCCGCCGCCACCCTGTATGATCGAGTAGTACGGGCGGGGCATGCCTGTACCAGTGGTCGCCATGCTGTCTATGGCCTGGCTTCAGCTCCAGGAATACTTGGTTGTCGATACTACCTCAAAATCATCATTTATGACTAGATTTCGTAATAAAAGTGTGGTTTCCTACATAAAATTAATCAAAGGAAGGATTTGCATATATTTGCAATAATTAGTCATTAGTGGCAAATAAAGAGAGAATAATGTCAATTTCTTGATGAAAAACAATGTTTAAATGCGGAGAAAGATGGCACTTTTTGGAGCCATCAGTCTGCCATGCGCTTATCCCGGCTGTAGATTCTAAATGGCCACGCTCCTTCCACCGTTGATTTCGGGTGTGCCCTCTCCGCCCGGGGAGTTGCTCCCACGATGCGACGGAGCATGGGGTCTAATAGTTAATGCTACGTGCCTGGCACAGTGATGCATCCTTTTGATTCGTCCTATCTTATCAGGGCACAGGGAGTGTTGCCCTTTCACCCTTCGCTATTTACTTCACTCTCCATCCCCTTTATTGTTCACCAGAGCTAGGACCTCTCTCTCGGATGATGTCACTGCACTTCTCTGCCGAAGAGAAGCGCAAGTCTGCCATGGTTGACGTCGAGGTTGAGGAGACCCCTCCAGTAGGCGACCATGTGGGACTGGGCGTGGGAGACGCGGAGGCCGCGGCGCCGCCCTTGCCTCCGATTCCCCTTCGAGAGTGGTGACAATCGACGGGGAGGCGTCCGTCAAACGCGTCTAAGGTTTCCCTCGTGGAAGTGGTCATGGGAGCCGAGGGGGATGCGTCGGAAGGCCCGGCGTCGAGCCGAGGCCTGCGTAACTCGCGGCTGCTGCTCCTTTGCCGGTCGTGACCAAGATCAAAGATCATGAAGAAATTGCCTGAGTGATCGACTTTGTTGTCATCCTCGGGGACTCGGACTGGTTCGCCAAGGTAAGGCTTCCCCTGCGCTTCGTACTCGGGGTCATGGAGGATCTTCACGGGGAGGTGGAGTTGTGCCACTCCGGCGATCACGATAGCTGGAGGGTGACTGTCGAGACCGTCTCTCTGGAGGAAATGTATCTCTGTGAAGGATGGAACCGCTTTGTCATCGTGCACCGCATTTGGCACGGAACTGGGTTGCGGTTCTGCTACACCAGTGGCAGAAGCTTCTCCCTCTCGGTGTTCGACACCCTGATGTGCCGCGTTGACTACCCACTGCACCTTGAATAGGTCTGAGCAGGGGCCTTGCCGCAGCCGTCGTCGTGCCGACAAGGTCACGCGCCTTTTGCTAGTGTAGTTGTAGCGTTCCTTAGTTCCCTGCCTTGTAGGCAAGCCTATAAGGAATACTGTAATGAAACTCTTTAAGTGGATTCTTATGCTTGTTGCCTCTCTGTCTGCACACATTTTTTGTGATGCTAGAGTTCGAGCAAGGTTGCGGAGCGACGCCGGTGGTGGCTGCCTGTGTGGTTACCTTAGTGATTTGCCTCGCGAGGCTCCTATGTGTATGTTGTACGCATACCGCGTTCCTAATGGTTCCTAGGATGCGCTCTTCATCGAGAGGGAAGTATGAACGCCTCGCATAGGAGCATAAGCAGCCTGGGAAGATACTTTCATGAAGGGGCCGGTGGAGGCTGCGCTCAACTTGTTTGCTCCCTAGGGAGGCATCGCGTGTACGCCGCGTGCGTGGAGTCTTTCAGGATGATGGCCTTGACTGTTGTGCGGTGGGTTCCGCACGATGGTCCGCGAGGGGTTTTCGCGCATTTTTGAATGGGGAGCCCTTTGTTCTCATGAAGGTTTCTTAGGTCGTGGGCATGACGATCCTAGTGAGGTTTCTTGTGCCAGGTTTTGGACGTGTACATCTACAGTGCGTGCCCTCACAAGGGATCGTGACGCTATCCCCTGTGTCGAGGGCACTTGTTTTGCATGCTTCTAAACCTGAGGAGAGTCTTGCGTGCGCTCATGCTTCATCCGCTTGAGTGGTGCTACCTTTGCGAGCCATGCGTGTGCTCTTGCCCCCTAGTCAGGGAGCGATTTCGTGAACCACCTCTCAAGGAAAGGGGTGTAGGTTTACGTGTTTGCCGTACAGGCTCTGAGCATAGGAGTGGATGCCATCATAGCTGGTACTTAGGCCTGCTGTGAGGGTTTATCCCATGGGCCGCCTTGTAAACCTCTCGAGGAGAGTGTTGTAGGGCAGGCGCTTCTCCTACTAGTCACTGATGGAGCTTTTAGTGAGGAATTACGTCACGAGGGGCTTTGCCTCGCGATCCACCCTGTTAGCCTTTTGAGGAGAGGGCCGTAGGGAAAACACATGCGCCGTGGTGGCCTTGAACATGTGTTTATGCAAAAGGGTTTTAATAACTAGAAATCATGGGTGAGGTGACTTACCGCCGGAATCGGCCCACAAGTTCAGAGGTCGGCGCTTTAGGTCCTGAGATTTTGGCCACTATAGGTGATGTGCCTCATGAGCCGCCCCGTAAGCCTCTCTAGGAGAGATACATGGGGTAAATGCTTATCCTGTTGGTCCCTCTTGGAGAAGACTATAGGTCTATCATAAGAGTTGTGGCCGCTGGAGGGGGTTTTTCCTCACGATCCGCCTGATATGCTTCTCGAGGAGAAAGCCGTATGGAAAAATGCGCGTCGCTGAGCTTCTACGCACGTGTCATGTGAGAGTCTCAAGCACTAGGAACCATGGGTGAGGTGACTTATCATCGGAGCTAGTACATAATTTTAGAGCTCGACACTTTAGGTCCTACAAATTTTTGGCTGCTCGAGGGAGTGTGCCTCATGAGCCGCCCCATAGGCCTCTCGAGGAGAATACCATAGGCAAAAACATGTATGATCAGGATTCCCTACATGCGTCGTGCGAGGGTCTCAAGCACCAAGAACCATGGTTGAGGTCACTTATCGTCAGAGCTGGTCCATAAGTTCAGAGATCGATACTTTAGGCTCTGAAGTTGACGGGGAGTGACGCGGTGATGAGCATCATACCTAGCCCCCCACTTGTGTGGCGTATGTAAGGGAACTCCTATCATGCACTATTTTGAAAGATGTTTTTCTGAGGGAAAAATAGCAAAACATGCGCTGAGAACAAGATCCAAAAAACCGCTAGAGGTTCAAGCTTATTGTAATGCCGCTGTGACTCACACGGGGTCTTACAGGAGATAAGGCTGCAAAGGATGAGGGTTTTGCGGGTCACCTACAAAAGGTCGAGAAGCCATGCATGCCGCTTGGAGAGGTTCGACCACCTTCCTGACACCCGATTCTGCTGCTTGGTTGGTAGCTTTAGGTGATGTCGGGAGGCGGTCGACATTGTACGTCTGCTGGGTGTAGTCCACCGGGAAGTCTGAAGCTCCCGGGTCGGCGCCACCCTCATGAGACTATCCCGCACTCGTGAAGGCAAGCAGCGGTGGCCCTAAGACCCTCTCGAGGGTGCGTGTGTTCTACACGGACTGCCCTTCCTGAGGCGGGTACAAAGTGGATGTCGCCCTTTTTTCCATGGAGTTTTGCTAGGCCACCATTTGCTTCCTCCTCACGGTTCCCCTGATTTAGTCGAGGGTGTCCACGTCCTCGTGGTAGGTAGCAGACGCAGTCTTGTAGGCGTACTCGAGGGAGCGTAGGGCCTCTACCTCATCACAACGGACTGTGATGACCTCGCCACTCCCCCTGGCATCTTAACGATGTTGTAGGCGTGGTGGGTGGCCGCCATGAACTTGGCCAGTGCATGGTAGCCAAGGATGACGTTGTAGGGGAGGCTGATATGTTCCATGTTGAAGTCGATGAGCTTGGTGCGGTAGTTGTCATGTGTCCCGAATGTGACAGAGAGGCTCACATATCCGATGGGTATGGTGGTCTCGTTGGTGACTCCAGAGAACAGCATGGTTCGCATTAGTCGGTCGTATGGCACCTACATCTTAGCGAATGTCTCGGTGGAGATCACATTCAAGCCTACACCTCCATCGATGAGGGTCTCAGGTGCTAGCCGACTTTTTTGTTGATTGGGCGGAAATGCAATATGAGCCGCCTTTGCCTGATTCGAACTACTGGAGAATGCACTTTGACGTATCAAAGTTGAGAACCGGGTTAGGTGTCGGGATAGTTCTAACCTCGCCTAAGAAATACCAACTAAAATATGTGCTGCAAATACATTTTGATACATCAAACAATGTGGACGAATATGAGGCACTTTTCCACGGTCTAAAATTAGAAAATGACATTGGAATACGTTGGATACAGTGCTTTGGTGATTCGGATCTTGTGGTGCATCAAGTATCGGGTCATTGGGATCCTCTCGATGCAAATATGGTATGGTATAGATTTGATGTGCAAAAAATTAGTGGATACTTTGAGTGGTGTGAATTCCACCATGTACCACGAGCAGAAAATGATGCAGCCGACACATTTTCCAAACTCGGCTCATCCAGGAAATCTATCCCACCAGGCATAGCTCTTGAGAACCTCAGAAAACCATCGATTACCCCATCACTAGAATCTGAGTCAATTTTTATCTCGGCCAACCCAAAGTCCGAGGCTGTCCCAATGGAAATTGATGGGAGGAACAATCCAAATAACCCGAGGACTGCCTTGCAGAACTCGAGGACTAGTGATCCTAATCCGGCAGAGGTTATGTCGGCTGATGTGATGGTGATTGATGAACCAACCACCCCGGCACATGAGGTACCAGCATGTGTGTTTCCCATTTTTGAGTTCTTAAAATATGAAACTTCGCCGAGTGATGAAGTCGTCGCCAGACAAATCCAAAGAAGGACAAAATCCTACACCATAATAAACAAACAGATATACAAAAGAAGTGTAACTAGTATCCTTCAGAAATGCATTGATCTGGCAGAAGGACAAGAGATCCTCCCAGATATCCATCAAGGTGAATGTGGGTATCATGCTTCATCTAGATCTTTAGTGTCTAAAGCATTCCGACATGGGTTCTACTGGCCCAGTGCTCTACGACATTGTGGCATCCCGCAAAACCACTACTAGAAAATCGCGTCGAATTTGTGCATTGCATCGTCATCATCATGCATTGTTTGCATAAAACTATTTCGCAAAGCCCGTTTTGTTTTCTAAACGCCCCACCTTTAATCAAATATCAAACCCCGGTCTCCGGATTATTTTTGTTTGAGTGCTATCGGTTTGCAAACGGTGTTATCAAAACAAATAAAATTTATATTATTTTTAGTGGGGCAGTCGAACGGGCCGGATAGACCCGAACGACCGCCCCAGGTTTTAAAAACGGTCCAATCAACCGGTACACCTAAATCCTATTCCTACCAGTTAATCTACCCTCACCCCTCTCGCCACCTCACCCCGACCACTCCCCTCGTGACACCTCACCTCTCTCTTTCTCTCCACCCACTCCCAGCCTGCCACCTAACCAAACCCACTCCCATCCACCGACCCACTCAGCTCCCTCTTCCCCTGGTCAACCGCCCTGCCCACGTGGCCCCACCTGCACCAATCCCAACCAACCACAGACCCACACCGACAACCACCCAGGAACCCACCTCCCCATCCGTCCCCGCTGCCCCTGGCCCGCCCTGGGTCCCACCACGCGTCCCTCTTCCCCACCTTCTCCCTCCTCCTTCCCGTCTGGCTCTCCCCGACGCGCCTCCCAGCCCAGCCGAGCCGCTCGCCTCCCGCCGCCGTCGCCGGCCTGCGCGCGCCACCCTCGGTCCGCCGCGTGCTCCCTCCTCCGCGACGCCCCCGCTCAGCCGCTTCCTCCCTGGCGCGCTGCACACCTCCGCCCGTCGCCTCTACCCGCCCAGGCGAAGTTCCCCTCCTCCGCCGCATCCGAGCCGCCTCCTCGCCGGACCCGAGCGCCTTCCCCCTCGCTTCCGGCAGCACCGCCCGCGCCGCCGCCCCGGGGCTCCCCTCTCCTCCTCCCGTTCCCGTCAGTCGCCAGCGCCGCCGTCGGCCTCCCTCTTCCTCGGCGCCCCTTCCTCGCCTGCGGCTCCTCCCTGGCGTCGCCGGCCGCCTCCAGCCGCCGCGTTCCCCTCCGGCGTCGCCCCCTCGCCTCCCCGTCAACCTCCGCCGCCGCCCCGGGAGACCCTCGAACCGCCGAGCTCCGGTCCCCTCTGCTCCGTCCAGCCCCGCCGTCGCCCTCTGCTCCGTCCAGCCCCGCCGCCGACCCTCCCCTCCGCACGGTCACCTCCGGCCAGAAGTAGCATCGAGCGCCTGCGCAGCCGCCTCGGCCCCGCTGCCCCGTGTCCTGCACGTTCCTGGTCGCGTCGGACGGTCTCGGCCTTCCCGGGCCCGCTCTGCTGCCGTGCGTGTGCAGCGACAAGACACACGGGCGCCCTCCTGGTGTTGTCAACAGGGGTCCTACGGTGGTGTTGATGGTACTGCAAGATGGAATCTCGGCAAACAATCCTTCCGGTGAACAAGAGCTGCAAGACGGACTAGTACCCCGATAAGCCACCCGTACATGCGCTGCCAAGACCAAGTTCGCCATCGATAGTTGAAGCCTCGATACCCCAAGCTCTCCTTCGCGGTACCCGAAGACCGATCTTGGGGCGCCATGAACGCCTTCACGGACGTCGAGGCCTCCTACCCAGAACCCGAAGACACCGAGACCCCAAGGTCGTCGACATGGAACGGACGAGGTCTACTACATGGACCCTGAAGACCGATCTAGAGCGCCAAGGCCTTCGCATGGAGTCGGCAAGATCTTCCGGAAACACCAAGATCAACTGCGCGGCCCCGACAAGAACTCCTTTCCGCATCGAGGCCCGGGAACCGGACGCCAAGGTCGCTTACACGGAACGCCAAGTTCTCCACCTTGAACGCCATGACCGTCTACGCGGACCCGAAGACCACGCATGCGACAAGAACGACACCGACCAGAAAGGATCCGATGTACCCCCCGACGCCAAGCCAAGCCCTCCTTTTCGAATGCGACAAGATCTGCTCCGCTAACCGAGAACGCTTCCGTCGAGACCGAACCCGTCGAACCCTGAACCCTGAGACCGGACCCCGAACTTCGGAACCCCAAGACCGTCGAGACCCCTAATGTGTGAACCCCTCCCCGAAACCCTATTTTATCATATATAACAACTTGTTGCATATTAACTGCCATACTTGCATGAATAATCATGTGGTTTGGGGGCCTTATGCCGATTCACCTAATAATTAAATATGGGGCCCATATGCGGGCAAATCTAGTCTCATATTGGCCTCATTTAAATTGATGTAGCGAACCGGTGCTATCTTTTACCATGCTAAAACAACATTTAAATCGCGGGGATCTAAACAACTTGAACCACCTAATTAATTGTCGGGACCCCGGTTCCGCTTAATATGACCTAATTGCATCGCACCCTTTGCCATGCCATCCATCATGCATGCATCATGCCGATCTTCTGCCGTTGTATTAAATATTGCATCCGGTGTTTCTTCTAGTGTTTTGGTTCTTCGCGGATAAGGCCGTTGAGTTGACGTGAGCTTCGCCCCGATCTTTGGATGAACCCTTCGACAATGTTTTCAGGCGAGCATCTTCCCCTTTCTTCCTATCTTACTTTTCTAGTATTTATTCCCTCCTGTTGATCTTTGCTATCTGTGTTGCGATGCTCTAGTTTCGCACCCGTGATATCCCTTGCAGCCATATATAGCCTTGGACACATCCTATTACCTGTTGTTTGGTAGATAGTTGGACCCGCGTGTCGTAGTCGCTTGCTCAAGTGTTTGTGTGTCGACCAGTACCACAAATGTTGGAGGATTGCCGCATGTTGACGATGAAGATGATCATGGCTTTACTTATTGTTCACTTTAATTCCTGTTTAACAACTAAAAATTGAAATAAGCAGAGGCATCGGTGGGTGATAGAAAATATTTGGTTTCCGAACGCCCACTTGTGTCCCGTAAGACCCCGAGTACTTGATACCTGTTCCTTGATTTATCGCGCTATCCACATCCGGGAGGTATATGGGACCCTGAGCCGAGCTTGATTCATCTTATTTCTTGGGGCCACAAACTAGTTTGAGGTTTTATTTACGATCCTGTACTTATGCCACGCTACTTTCGTATTTAAATTGTGCGAGGAGCACACCTGTATTTAGGTAAGCGGAGTGTTTTCGCTGTATCGACAAGCCCAGCCACACTTTCGGGTTCCCGCTTCGACCAGCGCAAACCTTGAGTCCGTCTGAGTCGGCTAGCTCCGTTATGGGTCTACTCAATGGGGTGGCCCCTGAAATAATTCGAATCCTGTGATTGTTCGTGAAAGCCTCGTTGGGTTTTGATTTGGTTTTTCCAAGGTTGATCGAGCGTGTTGCTATTGGTGCACCCGGGGTAAAACTTTCTGAAAGCCGTGTCCGCGGATATGGACGACTTGGAGCACAGTATCTCGATCATAGACAAGCATAACTAAAGTTTATTGCTATAAATTTGACTTTATAATGACTAGTAATCAGCTTCACTATAATGGAATGGCTAATGAATACTGCCCACAATTGCTTGTTTGGAGGGTCGCTTGCGACCATTGTACCTGACTAGTAAGTATGGCAACTACAACGGAATGGCTGAATAAAAGTACCGACCGCTGCTGGGTTTTGGGATTATATCATGCTATCTGTATCTGATTAGTAAGTATTGCAACTACAACGGAATGATTAACTAAAAGTGCCCACTGCTTATTTTATCAGGATGATTATTTATACTTGACTAGTAATTGCTGCAACGATAACCGAATAAGTAAAACTGCCAACCGTGTGAGTTCCTCGGCTGACTTCCTCGTTTGGTCTCGAGGGGGAGATACCAGGATGGGTTTGTTTGGTGTTAGCTTCAGGTTGGATCCGAATAGGTCTTTCTTACCCCTCTCTGTTTGCCGCCAGTTGTATCGAGTCTCTATAGGTTGTATAGTGCATGCTGCCGCTGCCGCTTCAGTCCACCATACCTATGTAGGCGAGGACCGCCGAATTCTAGCCTCGCTGCATCTTGGCCTCGATCTTGACGCTCCTTTCTTTTTCCTTTGCCCTCCGTCGGCACCCTTTTGTTTAAGCAGGTTTTGAGATCGACGTCGTTAGCGGGTTACCCTTCCGGCTTGGCACAGGCAGGGTTATGGACGCCATTGGTTATTCTTCGTGGCTCTTAGCCCCTTTTGCATCTTGTCCGTGAGACTGACGCTGTCGCTTCAAGGTGATTTGGATCTTTGTATATTATATGTATTCTTGACTCGAGAGTTGTTATATATATATCTGCTCGTGGGTCCCATCGAGGACTGTTGTGTAATGTTATTACTTCGTTTTCCACCCGCACGAAAGTGCCTGGTGGGCACCTTTGAATCGTTTCTATGCGGGTTTGGCGAATTTTGCTCAAACTTGCATAGGCCCGATTCTGAGGGTGTTACAGACATGCAGAGGAACTAGTGAAAAAATGCAAGGAATGTTAGAGATATTGGAGTAAGACACATATGCCATCCTCCAAACTCAAAACAATACCCATAACCTGGATGTTTGTTATGTGGTGCTTGGATATGGTTGGGCCATTTAAGCCGACTCATGGTGGAATGACCCACATCTTGGTCATGGTTGATAAATTCACAAAATGGATTGAGGTTAAACCCATAAGAAAATGTGATGGGCCCACAGCCACGAAATTTCTTAAGAATATTATCCTAAGATATGGGTACCCAGCATCGTAATAGATAATGGTGCAAATTTTGCCGAAGGAGCATTCGCTCGATTCTGTCAAGAGAATGATATAAGACTATATGATGCATCAGTTGCACACCCTGCATCAAACGGGCAAGTAGAGAGATGCAATAGGCTAGTACTGTCTGGGATAAAACCCCAGATCATTGAGCTGCTACAAAGATCAGCAGGGTGTTGGATCTAGGAGATCTTGGTTGTACTATGGAGCCTAAGGACAACTCTAATTCGATCAATAGGCTATACTGTAGGGTTGGCAGCATAGAAAACAAAAAAATTCCTACGATGGGAACTATGTACCAAGATCTATCTACTAGATACAAACAACGGGCAGATGTATATTCGTAGAGAACATACCCTTGAAGACCGACAAAGCTTAACGAGTTCAACTCGTGGTTGATGTAGACGATCTCTTGCCGATCTCAAGATCGAGAGGAAGTCCTAGCTCCGCAAAGCAGCAGCACATTCGTGCTCGCACACACGTACAAGACACCGAGCAACCTCCGCCTCCTCGCTCCAGCGATGCAGCGGAAGCACAACCCTTTCTTGCCGAATAGCCACCGGGAACATGTATCTCGCTAGTCCGAGACCATGGGGATAAATTATAGAGGGGGAGAGAGATCCTTCACAAGGAGGTGTGAGTGAGAGAGAGGAGAGGGGAACCCAAGGGGGTGGCCACCGGCCATGGGGGCTGCCCCCTCCCCTCGTTCATTCATGTGGGTGGACACTCCACTCAAAAAAATCCATTCAAATCCCTCCACTCAAAATCTCACTCAAACTTGCTATTAAATTTCCACCAAATTTAATGCAAACTCTCATTAAATAAAACTCTTTTATTTTATTCAGAATTTTGTCAATTACTTTAATGAAAAACATTCACAAATAACCCCTTGTTAGAATTCTATTTAACATGCATAACCTCTTTATGCAATTTCACCCAAACCTGTTTCGGTATCTAGTGAAATGAATTCCTGCGCTTTTTTATTCTTTCGGCATGAAACATTTGCTCCAACTGGATGTCAGTGTCCCTTAAGTGTGTCACCCTACGGTTCGCGAATAATGCGGACATGATCGAGATCCTTCTCCGATCAATAATCAGTAGCGGGACCTGGAGATCCATACTGACTCCCACACATTCAACGATGACTTTCCTATGATTGTCGGAACCTTTTACGCTTGTATCTTAATCCCTTTGTTTCACGATATATTACATGTTCGAGATTCGATCATCGGAATCTCCATACCTAGTTTGATCTCGTTACTGACATGCACTCTTTTCTCGTTCCCATGATATAACATTCTAGTGATCAAATCACTTGCTTGCAAGCTAACCAATGTGATATCACCGAGAGGGCCCAGAGTATATCTATCCGTCATGGGGATGCACAAATTCCACTCTTGATCCATGATTATCAACATAACACTTTAGTATCTAAGCCATCTTTATAATCACCGAGTTACGGTGTGACGTTTGATGTCAACAAGAAACTCTTCCAGTGTTAGTGATTGGCATGATCTCATGGTCTAAGGATTAGGATCACTTCGTAAGTTGTTTACAGCAATATAAACTCAATGACTTTGATCATAATGCTATACTTCGGATGAATGTTCATCACACTATTACACTAATGTTGTGACCTCGTTATTAACAACATCCAATGTCTATGATCAGGAAATTGTGATCATCTTGTTAATCAACGAACTAGTTTATGAGAGAGGCATAACTAGGAACTTTCTGTTTGTTTATTAAACACACATGTATTAACGTTTCCGTATTAATAAAATTATAGCATGCAAAATAAACATCTATCATATACTTGGAATACACATAATAAACATTTTATTATTGCCTCACGGCATATTCCTTTCATATACGCCATTTTTTCTGGTATATGGGGCAGAAGCTGTATTACCAGCCAACATAGTGCATGACTCTCCTAGATTTAACCAATACACAAAAACCAAAGTACAAGAATCCTGGCAAAATGATGTTGATTTGTTATAAGAAGAAAGAGAGTTGGAATTGTCTAGATTTGCCATATATCAGCAGAATCTCAGACGTTATCATAGCAAAAAAGTGAACCCCCGAGTTTTCCGGGAAGGAGATTTAGTGCTTCGGCTAGTGCAACGCACTGCCGGCATGCATAAGCGATCACCTCCATGGGAGGGGCCATTTATTATGAGAAAAGCATAACACATTACGCATACTATCTAATAGATGCTCAAGCACGGGAGAAGAATAAGGCGGACAGGTCGGGAGAAGAATCAAAGATGCCATGGAATGTAGCTCTACTGCGTCCATTTTACACTTATTCGAAGTGTATGTATATCAAACTCTCATATATCGAATTGTATGTCGGCAGTGAACCAATGAATAAAACCTCGACACCGCAAACTAAAACTCGGGGAATGCCTTAATAAAACTGTCTTTCATGCGTTTACTTTTATGTGGGCTGGCTTAAATTTCTTAATCATTAGACCGAATTAGTAATGTGTAGGAAACAAAGGTCACCTCTTCGACTTGCTACTGTCCAAAAAATAGGATTCATGGCAAGCAAGACAAAATCCAGTGAATGTTAAACACACGAAAAACGACTAAGGGAAGACAAGTACGTGAGCCGACTCATGTTTTGACTAACCCCTGTATTTACTTTATTTATTTATCATATGGAATCAATTTGAGCTTATTCCCCAAATTTCTAAGTATTGTTAATTCAATATGTTAGTCTTGGACTCATAAGTCGAACACCGCAAAATGGTAGACATGAGCCGAGTCACGGAATTGAGAAAACAAAACTCGGGGACTCTTCCCAAAAGGATCCAATATATACAAGCACAATAGTAACAAAATTACATGAACTATATATTACATCTTGCTCCCGGCATACCGGGGATTTAATAAAATTTGGAGTTTTTTCGCCTAAGGAGCAGCGGAAGCCGAATCATCGGCAGCGGTGGCAGTTTCCTTTGCTACAGGAGGAGACTCGGCTACAGCTAAAGGAACCTCAGCTTCGGTAGAGGAAACCTCATCCTCAGTAGAGGGAATCTCGGCCTCTGAAGTGGGAGCCTTGGTTTTCTCTTCGTTGTCTGAATTTGCCTCGGCCTCGTCCGGGTTTTCTTCTTCTTTGTTGGCCTCTTCCTCGGCCTCCTCTTCGCCCACCTCTTCATCATTGGCATCAGCTTCTTCCTCGAGGAAGCTCGGCCCTTCATTCCAAGCATGTGTATTGGCATATTGAATAAGCTAGTAGGACCGAGCTTGTCGGTGTTTAATGTAGTCCGGATCAGAGAGCCACGGTGAGCCGGTGAGTAGATTCTAAAGTGTGTCTAAGCAAATCCCTTCAAAGCACGAAAGCACGAAGGTCAAACCCATGTCGTCACCTGCTCGCGCGGCAGATTCCCTCCAGAGGTTGAGCTGTGTCTCACAATCCATCAATCTCTCGACAAGCACTGCAACCCGCTTAGGGATAGCCTCTGTCGGCCAGAGGACATTGAATACCCGGATTGCAGCATCCATGAGATCCACGCTGAAAGTCTTCATTGGCTTCATGCTGGCCCCAAGATGACTAGATAGTCCTCAAGGTTGTAGGCAACTGATGGATCAGTGGATTCACCACGATTTTGCCGAGCCTTCAGCATAGCTTTAGCACCTCGGACTTTGGACTTTGGGAAATTATCTGAAAATAACAAGCACACAGGTCAATGAGAATAACAAGAAATGTCGCCTGAAACGGGAAAACATAAAAGGAAACTTACGGTGCATGACACTGAGAATTCGGCCAAGGTTGGACAGCCAGCCGGCATATTTCTTGGTCTGCTTCTCGAGCTCGAGCTTGGCCGAGTCAGCTGTGGCCTCAGCCGTTTAGATGAGTTCTTTGTCCTTCTACAGTTGGAGGTTGAGTCGGATTTTCTCTTCGGAGAACTCTTGGTCAAGTTTCGAGAGCTTGGCCTGCTGAAGCTTCTTAGGGTTTTCATTCTTGACATGAAGTCGAGCTATATCATTGCCCTTCTCCTTTATCTTGGCTACTTGTTCTCTTGCTTGTTCGAGGAAATGGGTCATCAAGTTAGTCATAGAAATGTAGTCTTGATGAGATTCTGCAAAGTCTTTTAATTCTGCTGAGACGAGGTAAAAATCATGAGGCAACTCAAATATGAACAAGAACTAGATATAAAGTATCGAGGTAAATTCCGAAGTACCTTCTAGCTTAGCGACCTTGTCTTTCAGCTTCTTGTTCTGAGCGTCAATATCGGCTAACAAAAGACGAGTCAGGTGTTAGTTCGGATGAGGAAACACAAAAAGATACCAGAAGCAATGAAGCAGAATATTCACCTATCTTCTTCACAATAGGCAGCAACTTTTTATACTTGGTGCAGAGGATCCTGTGGGAGAAGAGCAGCCTCTAAAATTTGGTGGTGTGCTAGTTATGAGAAATCTGAAAAAGCACAGATGTTAGTCACTGAGAAAAATGGATATTCAAAGCATTTCTCAAGTTTCGAATCAAGTAAATCTTGAACCGAATCTAGGTGGCTGGATATTCAAAGTATTACTCAAGATTCCAATCAAGTAAAACTTGACCCAGATCTAGGTAGCAGAATATTCAAAGTATTACTCAAGAGTCAAACCGAGTAAACTCGGTCCAAATATAGGTGGTTGTATATTTGATTCTAAGAGAAAATTTAGATAAGTTAAAGTAACTCGGTTTTATACCACGGCTACACTATGGGAAAACCCAAGGGAGCATCCAGCCGAGTAATACCTTACTCCTCCGAAGGCTCGGGGACTAATGGTTATGTACTAGATACTGTAAAAATAAAGTGTGAGCTGAGGTTTTTACCTCCATCATATGGCTAGCCTCAGCTCTGGCCTGGCTCACGATAAACATCGTCGATCTGATCTCCGCTGGGTCGAACTTCTTAGGGAGAGGATTCCCAGATATGACCTCCTCAAAGTCGGCATTATTCCAATTATCAGCGTACTCAGCTAACGAGCCGAGGCTTTCTTCACTAAGCATGCAAGTCAGCACCAAGCCCTTGTTGGTCATAGATTTCTGAGCCGCCATTACAACTGTCGGGTTTGGGTGCAATACCATTTGGTTGCCAGTAGCCGAGGCAGAGGCAGAGGCACCCTTTTGGAGCATAGTAGCGACAGAGGGCTGGGAAGCAGATTCCCTAGTTTTCTTCTAGAGCGGCTTGGTTGTGGCTCCTCCTTTCTTCTGCTTCCTAGCAGACAAGGTAGCTTGCGGCTGAGATTGGCTCGGTGAGGTTTCTATTGATGAACTTGGCGGAGGCGGCGATGGATCAATCGACTGATACTTAGAGCGCGGGATTTTCTGAGGTTGCTCTTGCTGCTGAATCTTGGAAGACCTGGACGCTACCGGTGCAGGTTGTTGTTGCTAACTCGGAGTTGCTGGGGTGTTGTCTGAGAAGATGGTTGAGGAGGAGCCTGAGGTTGAACAAGGTCCGAGGTAACTGGTACCTCGGTAGAAGTTGGTTCGGCGCCGGAGTTGTTGGCACCACAGTCTTCGGTGTTCTTCGTGGGGGCAGCCGAATCATCTTGCTGATCCTGCAAGGCTGTATCCCTCAAAGCGATGCCACCTCCAGCACTAACATTCTCTTCCTCCCGCCGAGGTGGACTGTTAGTCAGCACAGGGGAAGAATCACCTCGGGCAGGGCTAGGGAATGGAGTATCATCATAAGCAGAGGGCGATGGCGGCCTAGGAATAGGGGAGGCCATGTTTGATTTCTCTGAGGGATATCAAGAGGATCGCTTTCGAGGTAAAACAACAGGAAGCATGAATCAAATACACGCAAAGAGAGAAACAAGAAATAAAGGAAAGATAGAAACAAGAAATAAAAGTGCAAGTCCAACAAGGAAACTTACAAGGAAAGTGTCGGCGCCATCTTTGGCTTATGAGCCCTCTTGGTGGCTTTCTTTATCCTTTTCCCGGCCCTGGGAGTCTCGGTCGGGGGATCAGAGGCTGTGGCGCGCTTCCTCATGGGACCTTGGCCTCCTACCACGATAGGGGCACATTGTACACCTGCCCAACTGGATTAGCTGGGGTAAAATCAGCCGGAAAGGCATATGAGAGAGGCGTCGGGTTGAGTACCTTAAGGGTCTCGCAGTCATCTGAATCATCATCGTCGTCGGCCACTCTCTCAAAACATAGGCCTTACCAGAGGTCTGGCCGGAGCCCAAATCCGGGATGGACATAAACTCCTCGGAGTCCAGCTCGCCCTCGTCCGAGGTTTCACGATCCTTGCCCCAAGTAAGGAGCAGGCTCATCCTATCCCCACGGATTGCTAGTAAAATTTCTAGAGAAAGGAATATAGCAAACCAAATAAGAAACTGAGCCGACATAATGCTTAATTCGGAAAAATTAGCTCGATAAGAAAATTACCTGGGGCGGGGGATTCTCTTGGCTGTAGGGCCTCATCATACCCCATGTCCAATCCTCGGCCAGTTTCGTCTCAAAAATGGACTTGACCTGCTTTTGGATCTGGTAGTTGTCTAACTCGACCGTCAAAACCCGGTTCAGGTCAAGTCGGCCACTCATGTGCAAAATTTTATGGTTGCACTTCTAGATGGGAGAAACTCGGCTACTACTAAAAGTAGCCTTGAGGTCATCGCTGCATAATCTGGCCTGCGTCAACTCGAGGAGCTGCTCCTCAAACAAATTAACCACTGGGTTCTTCTTCTTCGGATCGAGGTCCTAGTTCTTCTTGAAGGGGACACCGACTAAGAATGCCGGAAACCGGATCATGTCTACCTCGGTCTTATTCTTCACGTAGAAGAATGGCTTGTGCCATTTCTTGCATGACTCGAGTTCGGTGGCCCGGGGAAAGACAGAGCCTTTCCAAGGCGTGATTGAGGCGGCTCCGCACCGAGTCAATGATTTCTCGAAGGGGCGTAGATCCTTATTCGGCACGACGTTGGCCCGGAGCTAGAAGAATCTGGCCTAGATTTGCACATTGGGCCAAATGCCGAAGTAACCTTAAGAAGCCGAGAGAATGGAGGAGAGAGAAGCAATGGAGTTCGCCAGGAGATGATGAGGCTGGAGGTCGAATGAATCTAGGAACCCCTTGGGGAAATCTCTCAAGACAAGGCTGAACCCGTGGGAAAAGTGAGCGACCAATACTATATACTCACCTTCTTGGGTGTCTAGGGTGAGCTCATTGCCGGGGACATAGAAGGAAACCTCCAGCAGGATCCGACGCGTCTGCGTGAGCCAATCCAGCTCTGCATGGGTCGCTTTGGATCCTTGCTAAGATCCCCGCTCGAAGACGGCGGCCCCCTCTTCGTGTTGATCAACGGTGACCATCCTGCGTGAGCTCGCCATGGATTCTTCTTCCAACGAGCTACTCGGAGAAGGGGCACAAGTCCTAGATTGGCACAGTCCCATAGATGCGTCGGAGGATCAGAGGCTCAGGCGGCGGTGGTGGCCTGAGCGGAGCAGATGAGCAGCAAGGTGGGCTGAGCAGAAGAAGAGCATGGTGTGGTTGCGAAAGCAACGCACTGTGGCGGCAGCGCGCGGGAGATGAAGAGGAAATGGGAGCGGTGAAAGTGAGCAAGGGTTTCCCCTCCTGCTCCCCTATTTAATTACAGCGCATACGAGGAGTCGTGGAATCGTGTGTGCGATGGTTCCACCATGCGCGCGTGTATACCGAACCCGCGTGCGTGAGATCGTGCCACAGGAGCGGTTACACCGCATAAAGATCAAGTGGCGCGTAGAGCCCTTTGCGGCAAACGGGGAGGTGCCACAGGACTTGACCGGTCGCAGTGATAAGCCTCTACGTGTAGCAGTGAATGATGTCATGACTGGTGAAACGAGGCAAAACCAAATCATTTCGGTACACATAGGATGCAAGGAAGCTTAGGAAAGAAGGAAATTCCCAAGGGAAATAACCCGGATGGAACGAGATGACTCGACGAGAGATATACAATTCGGACAAAGCCAAAAAGAGCCAGATCTAGTATAAAAGCACAAACAGTGCAGCCGAGGTAAACATCAGGATTGGCCGACAAATGTATACTTCGGCAGCACGGACAAAGATCCGGATAAGTTAAACCTGTTGTGGCCTTTCTGGCTAAGTCTGTTAAGACCTCACCAACTTCGGGGACTAATGTTGGGGGAATGAAGCCAAGTAGGGTCAAGCTAAGGTAAAGGGCAAAGCCCACCGATGTATTGATGCCAAGGCATTATCCGGCCGAGGTATATAAGGACCGTCCGAATAAGGGCCGGATTATCGTAAGATAAATAGCATTGGCTAGACTCTGCCAACATACAACGTATGTCGGCACAATATCTAGGTCACCTAGTATTTTCAGGTACGCGCCTGACCGAGTCATAAGGGATGAAGCCGAGTCAGGAGATGGCTTGCTCTAGAAGGAGAGAGCAAGCCCCAAGGTTAACACTATCCTATGTCTCTCTTCTAGGAATCCAAGGAGAGACAAGCGCTAAGGACAAGGATCAGAGGGACAGAGATAGAACAGAGGTCACAAGGTGATAGTCCACTGTGTCTAACGGTCACATGTCGTGGGCTCTGGGTATATACCGTGCAGAGAAGGGAGACAGCGGAAAGGAGGTTGTCGAATTACCACTTTGGGAAGGGCATATGATGTCCAGCTCAGCCCTAATTGTAACCTATCCACCCCTTTATAAGGTGAGCCAGGGCATCCTAGAGGGGGTGGATTCATTCTGGAAAGGATAAACCCTAGGGAAGCAACTTAGTTCTTCTTCCTCCTCTCTCTGATACAGCTCAAGGAGCAAGTGTACACCATTGTTGATCTAAAGGAAAGATCTTGAGAGTATCCATCGTGTGTAGATCAACTACAATATCCCTCCTTGGATCCCACTAGTACATATTGGCCCCATCTTTAGCCTACCCATGGCATTTGTCGTGCCACCACCAGGACACTCCTGCTGCAGTATCTAGCATAGACTTAGACATTGGGTTAAGTCCATTATAAAATAAATGCAATATTATACACTCTTCCATCCCATGCGCTAGGACAGTTCATTACGGCTTCTTTCATCCTTTCCCATGCAAGCGCTAGTGTCTCGCGATCTTCTTGTCTAAAACTTATAATATTGGATCTTAGTTGTATAATTTTAGCTAGGGGGAATTTAGTCATAAAGAGATTAGTACATTTCTCCCAAGATGTGATAGTGCCCTTAGCTAGAGCTAGCAACCAGTCCTTAGCCTTTACTCTAAGAGAGAAAGGAAACAATCATAATTTAACAACATTTGGATCAACATCCTAAATATGCATCATGTCACAAATTTCAATAAATGTATTTAGGTGCAAACCTGAATCCTCAGAAGATGAGCCTCCAAATTGGTTCTGCTGAACCAAACTCAAAGGTTAGGCTTTATCTCATATGGTTCTGCATCAACAGCAGGCTGAGTAATAGGTGCATGAATAAAATCGTCAATAGGAGTTGCATGCTCCCCAAGTTTCTTTTGAGCCATAGCTTTTTTCTTTTTGGTATTTTTAAAGTGAGATAAATAGATAAACGAGTAACTATTTTTTGGCGGTTTCAAATAGATAACAAGAAATTAAACTAATAACAATAAACTAAAAACAAAAATTAAATCTAAAAACAAGGTCTCTAGTGACCTCACCAGGATAGCGAATTGCTTCCCCGACGATGGCGCTAGAAAAAAGGTTGATACCTTCTGTTGGAGATATGCCCTAGAGGCAATAATAAATGTAGTTATTATTATATCTTTGTGTTTATGATAAATTTTTATATTCATGCTATAATAGTATTAACAAGGAAACATTAATACTTGTGTGATTTGTAAACTTAATTTGAAGTCCCTAGTAAAGCCTCTATATAATACTAGCTTGTTGGTTAATAGATGATTGAGGTTTCCCTATCATGAACATTGAGATGTTATTAACAACAAAATCATATCGTTAGGAGAATGATATGGTGGACATACTCCTATAGATAATCGTAGCATAAAGATCAAGTCATTTTAATAGTTCAATTGTTATATGCTTTCTGATACATAGTAATCTAATTCCTTCGACCATGAGATCATGCATATCACCTTTACCGGATGGATGCTTTGATGACATCAAACACCACACCGTAACTGGGTGGCTATAAAGGTGGCATTGAGTGTTCGGAAAGTATTGGTTGAAACACATGGATCAAGAGTGGGATTTGTCCATCCATATGACGGATAGATATACTCTGGGCCCTCTCGGTGAAATGTCATCCAATTAGCTTGCAAGCATGTGACTGGCTCACAAGGGATCACATATCACGGGAACGAGAAAAGAGTACTTATCGGTAACGAGGTTGAACTAGGTATGCAGAGATACCGACGATCATAACCTTGGATAAGTAAACTATCGTGAGACAAAGGGAAATTGATATCGTATGTAAGTGGTTCATTCGATCGCAAATTAATCGTAGAAATATGTGGGAGCCATATGAATTTCCAGATTCCTCTATTGGTTATTGTTCGGAGAAGTGTCTCGATCATGTCCGCATAATTCACGAACCGTAGGGAGACACACTTAAGGATTAGACGTTGTTTGAGTAGTTATGGAATGATGAGAAAGAGTCCGAATGTTGTTCGGAGTCTCGAATGGGATTCGGGATATCACGAGGAGATCCGGAATGGTCCGGAGAATAAGATTCATATAAGGAAAGTCCGTTTGAGTTGGAGAATGGTTCCGTATTTTCATCGGGAATGTTCTAGAAGGTTCGGAATGTCAAACTCGGAGGGGAAGGGTACATGAATGTGTTATATCAAGTTGGTATGATTGCATCATGTACTAAGTGTCATCGCTGAACAAAATGAAGGATTAAATCAAATCCTAGTTTGAAAAGTCAAACGGCTAGTTTGAAAGTCAACCGGCTATTTTTGGGAAGTGGAAAAAGAGGAGGAAACCGAGTTGGGGAGGAGTCCCTCCTCCCCACCGCCGGAGCCCCACCAAGCCGAGTTGGGGAGGGACTCCTCTCCCTCCCCTTGGCCGGCCGGCCCCTCCACCTATATAAGGAGGGGTAGGGCTCCCTCCTAGAGACACACAAGATCCTCTCCTCCAAACCCTAAGCCGCCGGTGCCGCCACCTGCTGCCGCCGCCGCCCTAGGTCAAGCCGCCGGCCAAGCTTCCTCCTCGGCATGTCTAAACCCTAGATCATCGAGGGACTCTCTCATACCCCACCATACTCGCTCCGGCTTAAGGCGAAGCCCTGCGAGATCTCCCCTCTACTTCCGGTACCACGCCGTTGTGCTGCCGGAATCGCGAGGAGAGTGCTACAACCTCCGTTGCCTGCTGGAACAAGGGAGAGGAAGGTCTTCGTCAGTCTGCGACGTGTGACCGATCGGGAGCGCCGCTGGCCTTGGGAAGGATCGTCTACGCGATCTTGAGATCGGGAAGAGTACGACTACATCACCCACGAGAATCCGCTCTCGTTAAACACTTTGGAATCTTCGAGGGTGAGTTATTATATCGACTCGTTGCTACAATCTAGTAGATAGATCTTGGCTTGTTTGTTTGTATGCGGTAGAAATTTTTTGTTTTCCATGCTACGAAACCCTACAGTGGTATTAGAGCCGTGTCTATATGTAGATCTGTTGCACGAGTAGAACACAATGGTCATTGTGGGCGTTGATGCTTTTATTGTTGATTGCTTCTTGTGTACTTTGCATCTTGCGTTATGTTGGGATGAAGCGGCCCGGGCTAACCTTACATGACATCGTTCATGAGACTTGCTCCACGCTTGACATGCAACTTGTATTGCATAAGTGGCTTTGCGGGTGCCTATTTCTCCTAGTATAGTTAAGATCCAATTTACAACGGGTGATTAACAATACTAGTATCAATGTTGTGGTTCATATTCATAAGTTAGAACGACACTTATTGAAAGACCCAAACCACGTAAAACATGCAAAGAAAGTAGAGGCGTCTAACTTTGTTTTGCAGGGGTGTGCAGTGATATGATATGGCCATGATTGTGATCATATTTGATGTATGCAATGTTCCTTATTGTAAGTTGGCAACCGGCAGGAGCCATATGGTTGTCTTTAATTTATGTTAAGACCCGCGTGTCTATTCAAAGTAGTTGTAATAGTTGAAACCGGTGGACGACAACCATGGAGAAGTGTCATTGACCTTGATGCAATGCCGGTGATGATGGAGATCATGTTCGTGCTAGAAGATGGAGATCGGAAGCACAAAGAAGAAAGGCCATATCATATCACATATTATGAATTGCATGTGATGTTAATCCTTTATGCATCTTGTATTGCTTAGTAGACGACGGTAGCATTATAAGATGATCCCTCATGCACATGAATTTCAAGTCATAAAGTGTTCACCCTTAGTTAGCACCGTTGCTAAATCTTGTTGTTTCGAAGCACCACGTGATGATCGGGTGTGTTAGATTCCGCAAGTGTATACAACGTGAGCAAGCCAGATTTTCTCATGCAGAAACTAAGGTTTGATCTTGACGGGCCTAGCATGTACAGACATGGTCTCGGAACACGGATCACCGAAAGGTAAAGCATGAATCATATAGTAGATATGATGAACATGTCGATTGTTCGCCATTGAAACTATATCAACTCTCGTGATGATCGGTGTTGATGTGGTGGATTTGGTTCGTGTGATCACTAAAACAATGTGAGGGATATTGTTTTGAGTGGGAGTTCACCTAGATTAATTTTATTATTAATTTGAACTCAATTTGTCATAAACTTAGTCTAAACTATTGCAAATATGTTGTAGATCAATGGCAGCCCCTACCATCAATTTTAATACGTTCCTAGAGAAAGAAAAGTTGAAAAACAATGGAAGCAACTTCGCGGATTGGTTCCGCAATTTGAGGATTGTCCTCACAGCTGGTAATTTGACCTATGTGCTGGATGCACCGCTGGGTGACCCACCTTCAGCTGATGCTGCCGATGAAGTAAAGAATGTTTACCTCACTCGGAAGACTCAGTACTCCACAGTTCAGTGTGCTATCTTGTATGGTTTAGAATCGGAGCTTCAGAAAAGGTTTGAGAATTCAGACCCATATGATATTGTCGAGGATCTCAAATTGATCTTTGAGACTCATGCGGCAATTGATAGCTATGAGGCTTCTGAAAAGTTCTTTAACTGCAAGATGGAAGAGGGCAGCTCCGTCAGTGAGCATGTGCTTAAGATGTCTGGCACGCAAACAAACTTCAAAGCTTGGGTATTGTGATTCCTAATGCTTTGGGGATTTACCGCATCCTCCAATCACTACCACCAAGTTACAAGAACTTTGTGATGAACTACAACATGCAAAACATGAACAAGACGTTGCCAGAACTCTTTGCCATGTTGAAATCTGCAGAAGTGGAGATCAAGAAAGAGCACCAAGTGTTGTTGGTCAATAATACCACCAAATTCAAGAAAGGCAAGTCTAAGAAGAAGGGACACTTCAAGAAGGGTGGTAAGAAAGTTACCACGCCGACGAAGAAGACCAAGGCTGGACCTAAGCACGATCATCGAGTGCTTTTACTGCAAGTGAGAAGGTCACTGGAAGCGGAATTGCCCAAAGTACTTGGCGGATTTGAAGAACGGCAACATCAAGAAGAAAGGTATATCTGATATACATGTTATTGATGTGTATCTCACTAGTACTCGTAGTAGTGCTAGGTATTTGATAATCTGGTTCGGTTGCTCATATTTGTAACTCAAACAGTCGCAGAAAACGGAAGCTAGCGAAGAACGAGGTGACGATGCGCGTTGGAAACGGATCAAAGGTTGATGTGATCGCGGTCGGCACGCTACCCCTTCATCTACCATCGGGATTAGTTTTATACTTAAATAATGGTTATTTGGTGCCTGCGTTAAGCATGAACATTATATCGGGATCTTGTTTATTGCGAGACGGTTACTTGTTTAAGTCCGAGAATAATGGTTGTTCGATTTATATGAGTAATATGTTTTATGCACATGCACCTTTGATAGATGGTCTATTCTTGTTGAATCTCGATAGTGGAAATACACATATTAATAACATTGAGGCTAAACGTTTGAAATCGAGCGATAACTCGACCTATATGTGGCACTGTCGTCTTGGTCACATTGGAGTGAAGCGTATGAAGAAACTCCATTCCGATGGACTTCTTGAATCACTTGATTTCGAATCACTTGAAAGATGCGAAGCATGTCTGATGGGTAAAATGACTAAGACTCCATTCTCTGGTATGATGGAGCGAGCTACGAACTTGTTGGAAATCATACATACCGATGTGTGTGGTCCAATGAGTGTAGCATCGCGCGGTGGTTATCGTTATGTTCTTACCTTCATGGATGACTTGAGTAGATATGGGTATATCTATTTCATGAAACATAAGTCCGAAACTTTCGAGAAGTTTAAGGAATTTCAAAGTGAGGTAGAGAATCAACGTAACAAGAAGATTAAATTTCTATGTTCTGATCGTGGAGGTGAATATCTAAGTTACGAGTTTGGCGAGCATTTGAAGAAATGCGGAATACTTTCACAATTGACACCGCCGGGAACACCACAGCGTAATGGTGTGTCCGAACGTCGTAATCGAACTCTCTTAGATATGGTTCATTCTATGATGTCACTTACAGATTTACCGCTATCATTTTGGGGTTATGCATTAGAAACAGCCGCATTCACTTTAAATAGGGCACCATCTAAATCCGTTGAAACGACACCGTATGAATTATGGTTTGGGAAGAAACCTAGATTGTCGTTCCTTAAAGTTTGGGGATGCGAAGCCTATGTAAAGAAGTTACAGCCGGACAAGCTTGAACCCAAAGCGGAAAAATGTGTCTTCATAGGATACCCAAAGGAAACTATTAGGTATACCTTCTATCATAGATCTGAAGGCAAAATCTTCCTTGCCAAGAATGGATCCTTTCTAGAGAAGGAATTTCTCTCGAAAGAAGTGACTGGAAGGAAAGTAGAACTCGACGAGGTTGTCGAACCTTCTCTCGAAATTGCGAGTAGCGCAGCGCCGAAGAAGTTCTTGTGGTTCCTGCACCAGTTAGAGAGGAAGCTAATGATGATGATCATGAAACTTCGGTTGAAGTTGCTACAGAGCCTCGCAGGTCAACGAGAACTCGTACCACTCCAGATTGGTATGATCCCGTTATGAGTGTCATGTTGGTGGACGACATCAATGACCCTGAGACATATGAGGAAGCGATGATGAGCCCAGATTCCAATAAATGGCAAGAAGCCATGAAATCTGAGATTGGATCCATGTACGAAAACCAAGTATGGACTTTGGTGGACTTACCAGATGGCCGGAAGGCTGTCGAGAACAAATGGATCTTCAAGAAGAAAACAGATGCTGATGGTAATGTTACTGTCTATAAAGCTCGACTTGTCGCAAAAGGGTTTCAACAAATTCAAGGAGTTGACTATGATGAGACTTTCTCACCAGTAGCGAAGCTAAAGTCTGTGAGGATTATGTTAGCAATCGCTGCATATTATGATTATGAGATATGGCAGATGGATGTCAAAACAGCATTCATCAATGGAGACATTGATGAAGAGTTGTATATTATGCAACCCAAAGGTTTTTTCGATCCTAAAGATGCTAACAAGGTATGCAAACTTCAACGGTCCATCTATGTATTGAAGCAAGCATCCCGAAGTTGGAATCAACGTTTTGATAAGGTGATCAAAAGTTTTGGTTTTATACAAACTTATGGAGAAGCTTGTATTTACAAGAAAGTGAGTGGGAGCTCTGTAGCATTCTTAATACTATATGTAGATGACATATTGTTGATTGGGAATGATGTAGACCTTCTTAATAGTGTCAAGGAATATTTGAATAATAGTTTTACAATGAAGGATCTTGGCGAAGCAGCTTACATATTAGGCATAAATATTTATAGAGATAGATCGAAACGCCAAATATCATTGTCACAAAGTACATATTTGGACAAAGTTCCAAAGAGGTTTGGAATGGAAGATAGCAAGAAAGGGTTCTTGCCCATGTTGCCCAATACGACCTTGAGTAAAACTCAAAGTCCGACATCGGCAGAAGATAGAGAAAGGATGAGTAAGACTCCCTATGCCTCAGCCATAGGTCTCTAATGTATGCCATGCTATGTACTAGACCCGACATTGCATCGTTAGTTTAACTAGCAGATATCAAAGTGATCCAGAGTGGATCATTGACAGTCAAAAACATCCTTAAGTACTTGAGAAGAACTAAGGATATGGTTCTTTCTTATGGAGGTGATGAACATTTCGTTGTTAATGGTTACACCGATGCTAGTTGGAACACCGATCCGATGATTCTAAATCACAACTGGATACGTATTTATTTTGAATGGTTCAAAGCTTAATGGAGGAGTGCAAAGCGTTGTGGCGAGATCTTCAACCGAATCGGAATACATGGTCGCTTGGAGGCTTCACAAGAAGCTATATGGATGAAAGAGTTCATTACAGAGCTAGGTGTGGTTCCTAGTGCTTTGGACCCAATGTCTATCTCTTTGTGATAACATGGGCGCCATAGCCAATGCGCAAGAACCAAGGTCACACAAGAAGTTGAAGCACATCAAGCTACGTTTTCATGCTATTCGAGAACATATCCAAGATGGGGATATAAAGATTTGCAAAGTACACACAGATCTGAATGTGGTGGATCCGTTGACTAAACCTCTCCCGAGGGCAAAACATGACCAGCACCAAACTGCCATGGGTGTTCGGTATATTACCATGTAATCTAGATTAGATGACTCTAGTGCAAGTGGGAGACTGTTGGAGATATGCCCTAGAGGCAATAATAAATGTAGTTATTATTATATCTTTATGTTTATGATAAATGTTTATATTCATGCTATAATAGTATTAACAAGGAAACATTAATACTTGTGTGATTTGTAAACTTAATTTGAAGTCCCTAGTAAAGCCTCTATATAATACTAGCTTGTTGGTTAATAGATGATTGAGGTTTCCCTATCATGAACATTGAGATGTTATTAACAACAAGTTCATATTGTTAGGAGAATGATATGGTGGACATACTCCTATAGATAAGCGTAGCATAAAGATCAAGTCATTTTAATAGTTCAATTGCTATATGCTTTCTGATACATAGTAATCTAATTCCTTCGACCATGAGATCATGCATATCACCTTTACCGGATGGATGCTTTGATGACATCAAACACCACACCGTAACTGGGTGGCTATAAAGGTGGCATTGAGTGTTCGGAAAGTATTGGTTGAAACACATGGATCAAGAGTGGGATTTGTCCATCCATATGACGGATAGATATACTCTGGGCCCTCTCGGTGAAATGTCATCCAATTAGCTTGCAAGCATGTGACTCTCACAAGGGATCACATATCACGAACGAGAAAAGAGTACTTATCGTAACGAGGTTGAACTAGGTATGCAGAGATACCGACGATCATAACCTTGGATAAGTAAACTATCGTGAGACAAAGGGAAATTGATATCGTATGTAAGTGGTTCATTCGATCGCAAATTAATCGTAGAAATATGTGGGAGCCATATGAATTTCCAGATTCCTCTATTGGTTATTGTTCGGAGAAGTGTCTCGATCATGTCCGCATAATTCACGAACCGTAGGGAGACACACTTAAGGATTAGACGTTGTTTGAGTAGTTATGGAATGATGAGAAAGAGTCCGAATGTTGTTCGGAGTCTCGAATGGGATTCGGGATATCACGAGGAGATCCGGAATGGTCCGGAGAATAAGATTCATATAAGGAAAGTCCCGTTTCGGAGTTGGAGAATGGTTCCGGTATTTTCATCGGGAATGTTCTAGAAGGTTCCGGAATGTCCGGCACTCCGGAGGGGAAGGGTACATGAATGTGTTATATCAAGTTGGTATGATTGCATCATGTACTAAGTGTCATCGCTGAACAAAATAAAGGATTAAATCAAATCCTAGTTTGAAAAGTCAAACGGCTAGTTTGAAAGTCAACCGGCTATTTTTGGGAAGTGGAAAAAGAGGAGGAAACCGAGTTGGGGAGGAGTCCCTCCTCCCCACCGCCGGAGCCCCACCAAGCCGAGTTGGGGAGGGACTCCTCTCCCTCCCCTTGGCCGGCCGGCCCCTCCACCTATATAAGGAGGGGTAAGGCTCCCTCCTAGAGACACACAAGATCCTCTCCTCCAAACCCTAAGCCGCCGGCGCCGCCACCTGCTGCCGCCGCCCTAGGTCAAGCCTCCGCCGCCTAGCAGCCCTAGCCGCCGGCCAAGCTTCCTCCTCGGCGTGTCTAAACCCTAGATCATCGAGGGACTCTCTCATACCCCACCATACTCGCTCCGGCTTAAGGCGAAGTCCTGCGAGATCTCCCCTCTACTTCCGGTACCATGCCGTTGTGCTGCCGGAATCGCGAGGAGAGTGCTACAACCTCCGCTGCCTGCTGGAACAAGGGAGAGGAAGGTCTTCGTCGAGTACCGAACGTGTGACCCATCATGGGAGCCGAACGCAGCCTTGGAAGGATCGTCTACGCGATCTTGAGATCGGTAAGAGTACGACTACATCACCCACGAGAATCCGCTCTCATTAAACACTTTGGAATCTTCGAGGGTGAGTTATTCTATCGACTCGTTGCTACAATCTAGTAGATAGATCTTGGCTTGTTTGTTTGTATGCGGTAGAAAATTTTTGTTTTCCATGCTACGAAACCCTACACCTTCGATACGGATTACAGATGCAGTCTAGTAGCTTTTTTCCTTGTAGACCTATGTTTAATCGAACCTTGGGAAACAACGCTAATAGGAATAAAAATAAGGACATGTCTATAATACTTTGTTTTTTCAATTTTACCTTTGTTTACCGGACCAATCTAGTTTACTTTATATTGTGGTTAAATCAATGAATGGAGATAGGCCAGGGTTAAAGATCCACCTGCAGCTACACAACATATGGGATAAAAGATAATAATAAGCACAATCATGTGTAAGGTTCCAATAGAGATAATCTTTTATGGGTAACACATCCTAATATACTAAAGCCCCTGAGAGGCCACGAGCATAGTAATAGTCTTTTGATCCAACCGAGTGTACCGCGAAGCACCAGGCTACAAATGATTATTAAGTGTAAAACACAGATCAAAGCATTAAGTGGTGATATTGTTGTGATCCCAAATGGGTCGCTAAGCAAAGACCGTGCTGCCCTTGTTGTCACTGGTGTTCCTATGAGATCACCGCTAGCCAAGTATCCCACCTCAATCCTTGATCAATCTCGGGAGTCTTGGGTACCTACAGATCCAAAGATCGAGGCAAGAGACAAAGAAACAAATGATACAAATCCCTTTTACAAACCAATACACAATTCTCCCATAGATTATATGCATATAAACATTGCGAGATTTCTCCCCAACATGTATCCCATGAGGACTACTCACTCATAACAATAAGATCAAGGATAGAAAACATTGTGCAAAATACTTAGATTGAAATCAAATATTCTTACAATGGTCCCGAATCACAAGGAGATCTCAAGTATAAAGTAATGGATATGGCTAATGGAGAGGATGAGAGATGGAAGGGATGAACTATGGTGTGGATCTTCTTTGGTGGTGTTGTGATGTAATCTGAGAATGACGGTCCTTTGCACGACGGCTGGGGCCTCAAAATATATAGGCTCCTTCATGATAGTTGTAGGGTTTGACGAGACGAAGCCGCCGCCACCCCGTACGGTCGTGCGATACGGGTGGGATGCGCCCATACCATTGGTCATTATGTTGGCTGGCGCTTGGTAATTGCTCCATGAATACGTGGTCGTCAATACTTCCTCAAAATCATCATTTATGACTCCAGATTTCGCAATAAAAGTGTGACTTCATGCACAACATAAATCAAATAAAGGTTTTGCATATATTTACAATAATTAGTTATTAGTGGAAATTCAAGAGAGAATAATGTCAATTGCTTGACGAGAAATAATGTCTAAACGCAGAGAAAGATGGCGATTTTTTGGATCCATCACCCCTGGTGTCAAGATTCACACGAAGGATCTAACGGCCAATGCATCAAAATTTTGCCACGTTCCCTCGTTGCCGCTTATCGTTTCAAATTTCACGCGCGGGAAAATCTCTATGATTAACTGCTGCCATATGTGAGTTTCAAGAAAGCGTAAGCTGTAGCCTAGGTCACCCTACTAACAGAAGCAGTGGAACAGTTCCATCTGAAGATTCCTTCATAGGTGGATCCTATCCAGCTACGAGAAGAGTAAGATGGAAGACTCGATGATTCTCCGACTTACATGTTGAAGACAGAGAATATTGCAGTGTTGTTTGGGAGGACTTCGAGATATTGCTTCATGAATTGCAGACATCACCTAGACGGGGCATTCGAGACTAAAGGGTAAGACGACACAAGATCTCAATGTTCTCCGGGGGCTACTATTGGGCATATGCTAAATGGGTATCACCATAGCACTTCTCTAATCTAGCTAACCCGGGTGGCCCACAGTTGGTAGCAAGGCCTATGGCCTGCTGGGTAGCCCAGTTAGACAAATACAGAAGGGAATCCTATGCCGAATAAAGGAAGAATATGGTATAGTCAAAGAGCAACCCGGAGACTAGGAGTGCAAGACACGAAGACTAGTTAGTAGTGTAAGACTCTATGACCTGTCCGATTAAGAATTTTCCCTGTAACCCTAGGTCCTGGCATCTTTATAAGCTGGACCTCTAGGAGCCTTTAGGGCAATGATTCATACAACTTACAACACCTCGCATAGCGAATCAATCCATGTAACTCAGTGCATTTCCACTATAGTGATTTATAGCAGAAGTAGGATGCCGCCACCATCATGGGATCTGAACCTAGGTAAGTTGTGTTACCTAGTACCCGACAA
Source organism: Avena longiglumis (assembly GCA_030063025.1). Lineage (NCBI taxonomy): Eukaryota > Viridiplantae > Streptophyta > Magnoliopsida > Poales > Poaceae > Avena > Avena longiglumis. Next base: position 328,992,594 of record CP125978.1, read on the forward strand.
CTCGCCGCCTTCCCCCACCTCTCTAGACACGCCTTCCCCCTCCATGGCATACTTGTTGGCAATACCACGACATCGTGCTTGAATCACCACATCGATCCCACACATAACACGAAAATCTTTATCGTGTGAATCTTTCGTATTACTTGTAGATACATGTCGCATTGCTTATCAATACTTTACATAACCTGAGGTGAAATCCTCACTAACCAACATATACTCTTTTACCCGTTCCTTATTATCGATGTTTGTGTGAGTAACAACTTGATTATTTGTCTAGCCATACGATGACAAACATCATAATACTTGAGTGTGCCCAAAGTGTATCTCTCAATTACCAAGAGTAGCAATTCCCACAACTACAACATGTACTTGTATAACTTGAGGCTGCTAACAAACTCTAAGATTTAATTGATATTGTTAGAATCCAAGGAATAGAATTATCTACAATATTCAATAGAAGAGTCCGCAAAGTGCTTACAATACTTACCCCCTGCATGGTTAATTATCTTGTACCTGGTATAAGCAGTGTCCAAGCCACTGGTAGGTCAATTTTTCAACAAGTTCTTCACCATATACTTCTAACCGAGAAAAAAGGAAACCACCAGGCTCCATGAGTATATTTCTTTGCTTAGAAATAAAACACAGTATTCGGATACAAACATCACTAAAATACTCCAAATGCGTGTGAAAATATTTTGTCGATAACTGCGGGCCATCCACTTGATACACTTTTGACGAACAAAGATCCATAAATTTAACCTCTATTATTCGATAAACTTTCATGGTTGTGTAATGCTAAATTTTATTCCTGTTGAATTTGTGATGCTTATGTAATAATATTATGCTACCGCGTTGATATAATTTGTGTATTAATTCTTGTTTGTGACATAAAGCAACCTTATTGGACTAAAAAAAGTCGTCCATGAGAACACCAACAAAATAGTATTATATTTTAACAAGCCTTAACCACATTGGGTCATTAATGGGCTTCTGATTGTACTAATTGGCCTTAATTCGACATATATCAGTTACATGTTTGGGTCGTTAATGGCAATATGTGCAATGTGCCATTTCGTTGACAAGTCCCAAACTGGATCATCGATGGGTTAAAACATTAGGCAACAGGAACAATGATAGGTCGTTAAAAGGCCTGATGTTGCTAGACCATGGATGAACAGTAGTGGGCCTTCACCAAGCCAAAATAGTAGTGGACCCATGATTTAAAGGGCTAGTCATGGGATGCAAGCTATAGGCTCTTGTTGGACCAAAACAGTAGAGGACAATAATTCTAAAGGTCTTAAATGGGCTTTGGCCTAACGGTCTATGTAAACAACGACCGACCTATCCTTGGCCAAAATAGTAAAGGCCTAAAAGTTAATAGGCTTTTCATGGGCCATGGAGTGATGGGTACTTAGGATTTCCATAGGCCAAAATAGTAATGACCTCAATGTTAGAAGGCCATAGTTGGGATGCATAGTAATGGGCTCCTTTTAAACAGTGTTGGCCCCAACAGGCCAAAATAGTAGCAAGCTACCTTCTTAATGGTATTCTATGATGGGCCTCCCATATAAGGTTTAGCAGGTCTTGGTTAGGCCCCGATATCTATCAAGGATTTGTGAGAGTTGACGGTGGTAAGTACTTGTTAGCGGTGTTTGCCACACGGAAGTTGGCATGACGTCAGCAATCAACGGGGCTGACGAAACACATCGTTGGAAATATGCCCATGAGCAAAAAATAAAGTTGTTACTATTATATTCAGTGTTCAAGATAAGTGTTTACTATCCATGTTATAATTGTATGAACCGAAAACTGTATATATGTATGGATAAATAAACAATACAGTGTCCCTAGTAAGCCTCTTCTGACTAGTTTGTTAGTAAAGAGATGGTTAAGGTTTCCTGGCGACGGAGATGAAATGTCACTTGATAACATGATCATATGACCAAGAGAATGATGTGATGGACATACCCAATAATAAGCATAGCCTTTGATCGTGTCACTTAGCTTGATTGTTATAGCTTTTTGTATATATATGTCAAGTATCGTTTCCTTAGACCATGAGATTGTTTTACTCCCTGGTAATAGAGGAATTCTTTGTGGTCATCAAATGTTGCTTCATAGTTGGGTAATTAGAACGATGGCTTTCAGGTATCTTCAATTCACATGACGGAGAGATATCTCTAGGCCCTATCAGTAGTGTAGCATCCTAAAACTTGCAAGCATGTGACTAAGATATTTAGTCACGAGGATACTACACCACCGAACGAGTAAAGAGAGACTTCTCATAACAAGATTGAACTACGTATGGCGATACCGACGATCATATCTCAGGCAAGTAATATATCGCGAGACAAAGGGAATCGGATATCAGATAAATTGAATCCTTGACATCGTGGCTCAACCGATAAAAGAACTTCGTTGAATGTGTGGGACCAATATGGACATCTCCGGTCCCTCTAAAGGTTTTTAATCGGAGAGGTGTCTCGGTCATGTCTGCACGTTTTCGGCCCCATAGGGTCACACAATTAACGATTCATGTTGCTAGGCTTCAATGATATTAAATATGGTATGATCAAGTGTTAGTTCGGAGTCTCAAATGAGATCCTAGATATCACGAGGAGTTTTAGAATAGTCTGGAGGTAAAGAAAATTATATGGCAAGTTGTGTTTAGGGTTCTAAAAAAATCGGTATATATCGGAGCTTGCCAAAATGTTCTAGAAGGTTCTTGGGGTCCATATGTGGGTCCCACCTACAAGGTGGGGCCACATGGGCCAAAATAAGGGGCACCCAGCCTCATTGGTCTAGGGCGCCACAACCCACCTAGGTCCATGCAACTAGGTTTGGGAAAACCCTAGGAGGGGGTGTAGGAAAATGGGAGTTTCCCCTCCCCCTTGGCGCCGCCACCCACCAACTTGGAGGGGTCCAATCTTACGACTACTCCCCCACGCCTATATAAGAGGGGGGAGGGGCTGGTGCACAGCCGCCATAAGCTCTGGACACCGCCTCCCGTCTCTTCTAGATGCTTTCTCCCTCCTACGCACAGACGCTCGGCATGGCCCTGCTGCTTTCTCTCCATCATAACCAACTACTGTCATTGTGCTCTTGTAATCTTGCGGAGCTCTTCTCTCTCGCTTGAGGGGTCAAGGAGGAGGATACGACGCCAAGCCAAACATGTGGATACCACAGAAGATTTGCCGAACGTAGGACTTCATCGGACGCCTTGTACGACTACATCATCCACAATCCCTCGAGCATGAGATCTATCTCTTGTTACTAGCATCCGTAGAGGGTAAGTAGATGACATCTATCTCTTGTTACCAGCATCTTATAGATCATGTCTTGTTGGGTTTCTTCGACTCTTATTTAGAATTTTTTATGTTTTTCATGCAACGAACCCATCATCTATCACAGTCAGAATTTTCGTGACGGATGGGTTCCATCCACCACGATTCCCGAAAACCCATGGTAGAAGCTTTTGTGACGCCCATCCGTGGTAGAATACCTTTAACCACAAAAAGGCCCTTCTACAACGAAATCCAGTCGTGGTAGATGGTAAGTTTTCTTGTAGTGCACACTAATAAGATTATATAGAAATAGAGAGCTATCATAATAATATCCTATCATTGAAAAAGTATAAATTATTCACGATAATCTTGAGAAAATCGTGGTGATAATATATTATATAATAATTACTAATTAACTGTTGGAAAATGCTCAAAGATGAGATAGGGAGAAATGGAGCTTGATAGTCTCATTCATGTTATCAAAGCATACAAGGTCCTCCATACATACAGCCTTACTATGAGAGAGAGAGAGAGAGACTAGTAATGCCATAGTGGTTATACATCCGCATAAATAGAAATTTCATAATATTCTCAAGCCAATAAGATCACATCTCATCTCATACTATAGATCTAATGTAAACAAGTTCAAATCACTATAAAGCATGCATTGTCACGATTATAGAGCCCTCTCTGACTCCAAACGGGAAGACAAAAACGTGTTGGATAACCTTGTCTCCAAACTTTTACCGCCAATAGTCAGACTAGACAACTTCTCTGATACCTAAGCCGTGCTAGACACCAAGCTCCACCACCATGTGAGACAAAATGTCAAAGTCATAGTCACCATCCTTCCACCATTCACCATACGCATGGCTCCGAATTTAGACGACCACCTTACTTTCTAGAAACATGGGGAAGTTTCTCTATGCAGGAAGGCCATTTTCATTTGCAAATATGGCAAAGTGGCAAAGGAAAGAGAGTTGCAATGCAATGCTCATTCGAATTTTGCCCGTGTTGGTTTTGTATAAATCGATGTTCATTTGATGGCAACGCAAGAAAATACCCTTTTTATAAGAAAAAAAAAAGCTTAAAGGACTGTACGAATCAAACAGGCCTAGAAAAGTATTTAAAGAGGGACCCTGATCCTGCTTGATCACATTCGTACGTACATGCCTGCCCTTAAAAAGAGGAGAGTTTCGCAACATTTCGTCCCAATTAGACAGATCGGTTGATGAGAATAGAGAATGAGAAATGGTGGTACCACGCTTCGCGAGATAAGGACGTCGCGGCGATACGTTGAATCACATAAACATCCCACGTAAAGACGCGCTCCGGTCGCGCACGTACTCCTCCTTCTCCTGCCGCGACATGATGTCGGAGCAAGCAGATGCTACACAAAACAACGGCAATATATGCGGGCGTGGTAGTACGCTGGTAGGCTGTGGGCTGCGGCGCAGCCCAGCTAGCTACTGGTCCGGTTTTCTGTCTCCGCGCCGCGGCAATGGAAAGTTGAAGTTGTGCGAGTCAACTGTGCTCGCTGCTTAATACTTACCGACTTCATTGACGCTACTACGGTGCTAACATCACTGCACATAATAAGAGCACTGTACCCGTAAGTATCGTGGCTCCACATTACTGCCGCAAACACCACAAATGCACTACACTCATGCTGTCTCGTGGCTTCTATTAGCTTTCTCCTTTCTGCATCACGAACAGGCAAGTCAGACGCATACTACACAAGAGCAGTAGTAGAGGGGCGTATGTTGTAGAGCAAAAGAAGACTCACATACGGTACTGACAAAGGTAGTAAAATAGTGTAGTGGTCAAAATGATAACGAGAAGCCTGACAAAGAAAGGTGTGTCCCGAGCCAGGCCTGACAGGGCTTGCTGCATGCCACCAATATAATCCGATTTTTAAATTTCACATCGGCGAGCAAAGCAACACGTTCGTGCAGGCGGCAGCTAGTAGTACACTCCGTTTCTTTAAACCCTTCTTTAATGACTCCTGCCCCAGGCCTTTAATTTGGAATTTGCTTTCACATTACCTCCCAATTGATTTCATTTCCTCCCATCTGCCCCGCATTTCTTTTTTGGTTTCCCGGCACGGACCGATAAAGGCCACCACCCGTCGCCATGATTAAAAACTCCCTCCTGACCCTGACCCTGACCCTGACCCTGACTACTGCCGCGCATCGGCGCAGTAGTGCCATGACATGACAATGCCGATGCCAGTGTGTGGGTGTGACCAGCTGGGGACGATGGCCTGCCCGCTTGCTTTTCCCCACATCGATCGGCGCAGCAGAACCTCCTTCCGGTTCTGGCCATCGGGGCTCTCGCAAAGAAGCAAGGCGTCGCAGTCAGGCCAGCGAGCCACAGGCCAGAGCACCGCGCCTCCCCTGGTGCAAAGCCATGCATCGCTGCCCATCTGTGGCTCGGATCGGAGAAGGCTTTCATGCGATGATGCCATGCCATGGTACCGGCGCCTTCATATTGTAGACTATTCCTGCCTTTTTCGTGCTTGGATCGATCAGCATATTTATGTGGGGCAGTGCCCGCCCCGCCAACGCCATGATGGGTGCATGGTATGGCTTGGCCTGGCCGTGTCGATGCAAATGCAAAAGTGGTACACGCAGACGTGGTGGTACTGCTGGCTAGGACGGCGGTACTACTGCTGCTACGTTGCATTGACCTTAACCACGCCGACGTCGATGGAGCGATGTCACGCGGTGCGCCTGCGCGTGGACTTTTCTCTACCTACGTACTGCTACTATAATACTACGTGTACATGTACTTTGCTGAAGAAGATTTTGTACACTGACGTACAGACGCGCGCAGGCCACGATGAGAGAGAGCTAGCTAGGCTTGAGTTGAGTTGACAGAGGCAGTATAACTAACGATCCAAGGTAGTACATGCATCGATGATGTGAATAATGTTTCACAGTAGTATAACTAACTTGTTTCGAACCCGTCGAATATGAAGGTGGAAATTAATTAAATTGGGCATTTCAGTGTCACACCTCTGAGTAGTATCCACGGAGACCGACCAAGCATACGTAGCCTAGCCGCGTAGTATGCACATGCACGGGCTGTAGGCGATACACATGGGATTATGGTGTCGGATGTCGATACTAGGTCACATGCTGCGCAGCAGGTGACGTGCCTGCTGCTGGCTGCTGCATTGACTAGCCACTACATCTATCTAGTCAGTAGTCTAGGCCATGGATGGAGAGAAATATATATGGAAAACAAAACAAACAATCGCATCAGACCTGGCCTCTCTCTCTTGTCGTCCGCGCACCAGCCCTGACCGATGCGATGCTGCTCCCGTCATGCACGCACAGCACTGTTGCTCTGCCCACACCCGGCGGCGAGCAGCAGGAAACAGAATAAAACATCATCATATCATACTAGGGGAAGTTCAGGACGGATCAAAATAATACATGAGGGAACTATCTACACGTACTTTTGCTGCATGATCATATAGTGATAAGCCTGCATACCCGAGTTGACGTTGCGCTGCCAAGCCAGGAGGCCACGACCATGTTTACTGTGTACTACAGTACTTGTAGCTCATCATCAAGGCATCCATGCACATTGCACAGGGTAATAACTAGGTTAGCTGTAAGCTAGGGCATAGTCGTAGCCAGTAGGAGAGTATATACTATCATGGACTCGCGAGGATTCCAGTGTGTTGCCTTGAGATATGATGAAGAAACTGCTGCTCCATTGATTGCAGCGTCGAGGACAAGCGAGCATCCCTCCTCCTCTTTTTTTTTTCTTTTTTTTTTTTGAGAAAAAGCATCCGTGCTCCCGTCGTGTTTGTGTTTGCGTGGTGTTGAATCTCGTTCCATTCTCTCCAGTGCTCTTCCTGGTTCTTGACCACAGTGGGCCTAGCTATCGAAGGATGAAGCACTGTGTCGGCCCAGGAAAGAGACGCCCCGATATCTTACCCAGGCCCAAATGCCTGGACTCGGCCTGCGGTCAGGCTGTACGTAATCTCTGCTCTATCTCATTTGCAATGAATTAGTACTAGGTGTGAAGCACAACCCGAAACGTGCTGTATTGTTCTGCACGGATCCTCACGATCGAGCGCTCTCGCTCTTCTTGATACCTCTACCCCCATCGCCCATCGGACACAGATTTACAGGACATGGGCTGCCAGCGGTGTCGCTTGATTTATTTTTATGTGTACCTGTAGGCCGTATCGATTCGTGTACGATGTGAGGCTTAACATCGTTGCGTCAAGTACGTACCGGCGCCCCAACATTAACCACAAGATCATGACGCCCCTGCGTGCATGTTAGCTGTCAGCCCGCCTGCAGCCTCCGTGTCCAGTCTGAGATAAATCGATCATCGGATAACCATTGTCCAGTCAGGCCCGGGCAGCTGGTGGCCGGGTGGTCTAGTCGTCTTCGATCGATCGATCGCGCCCCAGGTGCTGTGGTCAGATGATCGGCCATGCATGGCAGTGGCAGACACGAGCTGACCCGGGGAGGCCCGTAAGGCCGTAATCGAGTGCTAACGTGCGGCCCAGCCCCAGACGATACGGGATACGGGTATCATATCATCGCGTCCTTGACCCGGATCGGCGCGCGCAGGGCGTGTAATTCAAGTGCATCCGAGACGTATCAAACACGGACGGCGGGTATTTATGCCCGGACTGTCACGTCTCGATCTGACAGTGTGTGACACGACGTACGCACCCGTACTTGTCTCCGCTGCATGCGGGTGGTGCTGATCGAAATGCCCCGGTCGATCTGATCCACACCCTACGTCAGGTTATGCTTTTGTGCGCCTCGTGGGGGCGGCTACCGCTCAATTAAGATGGTAAAGAATGCACGTCATTGTTTTAGTTATCCACATTATATTTGAACAAGATTGGGTGGCCACATTTTTTAGTTAGCCACATTTTTAGTTATCCATTGCAGTCCCTTCTTTGGAAACCGTGGGCTCCGGCCCAAATGCAAATTCTTCCCTTCGATTGATTATTCAAAATAGAGTGTGGACGATGTATAGACTTTAAAAGAGAGGACGGCCAAATTGTGAATTATGCAAGCTTTATAACCAAACTCAAGAATCGGCCGCTCATCTTCTTTTTAAATGCCGGTTTACTATTAGAGTGTGGTGTCGGTTGAGGATTGGCTTGAGCTTCATAATGTAAATTCAAGAGACTTGGAAAGGTTATGGCCTCCATTACCATGTTGGTGTCTTAAAAGATTTGGAAAGAAATAAACACTAGGTCTTTCGCAATAATTTTTCTACATCGATCATGCTTGTGGAGAAGATCAAAGAAGCTAAGCTTTGGTGCTTGCCAGCGCTAAGGCATTGAGTAATGTAATGCCGCGAGAGTAATCCCTTGTATCCATTTTGTGACTTGACTCTCTGTCTTTGGCAAGAGTTGGCTTGTAAGACTCTTATTTCCTTATCTATTAATAAAAATGGCAAATATTTTGCCTTGTTTCAAAAAATAAAATTATTTGAAGAAGACTATTTAGATATATTGTTATTAGTGCTCTTTCTCTTATTGTCATCTTTTTTTTGCATGTCTCTTATTGTCATCCCTAGCCGTTAATACAAATTAATTCAAGGTATCGAAGGAAAGATATACGGTACACTAGAGAGATTGTTAAAACTGGTCTTGCTAGTAACCCCTATGTTGGGGATATATTTTCCGGGTATATCCACAGGACTCGCTGACCAGTGTGGTCCACCAACGGGTTAGAGCTTTGCTTCACGGGTGGCCCAGTCAGAGAAAGAGGAGGAGCCAACTCCGGCTACGACAAGGCCCAGAAGAGTTACCGACTTAGGCCTCTAGTATTACTTGTAGTATTACTTGTACATAGTTACCGATTCTGTAATGTAGCCGGATAGGTCTCTCCCTGTAATCCTAGGCCCCGGTGACTATATAAACCGGTCCTATGGGAGCCTTTAGGGCACAACCAACAATCGTACACCATAATCAACTCGCACAGGCGAACCTCTCTTGTAATCTATTGTAACATCCGGCTTACGCCGATATATTACTGGGTTGCTAGCAGGAGTAGGTCCGATCACCGCAGTCGGATCTGAACCTAGGTAAACTTGTGCTCGCCGCTCCTGGAACATCCGACGTCTCACAGCCCATCCTTCCAACACCACTAGGACCCCCTATGGCGTACTTGTCGACAATCCGACGACAGTTGGCGCCCGCCATGGGGCAGGTGACCTTTGGAGCATCGTTCTAGGCGGAATCTGCGCTTGCAGGAATCGGCGAAATAATCGCCATGGGTCGCGTGGTCTATGGTAGTGACGTCCCTCTTGTCCTTCTCGACGAGACTTGGATTCCGGCTTTGAAACTCGTGACGACCTACACGATCATGTCAATCGGCGAGATCGATATCTATCTCGGTTTCGCTGAACCCGCCCAACCCACCCTTGAGGTGATGACTATGGCGGAAGAAAAATCCGGATCTACTTTGCTCGCAGAGGCGGAAGAGTTCAGGGTCCCGGAGAAAATCAAACCCACCCAGCCCACTCCTGTAGTGGAAGAAGAGGTGGAAGAAGAATCCAGATCCGATATCTCTAGCGAGATCGGATACACAGACGAGGAGTACATCCGCTACAGATCTAGATTTGTTGACGTCGAAGCGGAAACCAAGTTATACAAATACCTCAAGAACATGAACAAGAAGAAGCACTGTTTCGTATACCACATAAGCATTGGATCCGACTCTACCGATGATGGAGCTGGTAGCGACTCGGTCCTAGACGCAATCGAAGAAAACGTCGACATACCTGTCTCCCCAGCGGAGTCAATCACGTCGCAGGAACTTCGAGACTTCGACAAAGAGATGGAGGAGTACGAACAAGATCACATCTCCAAGCAAACGCAAGGTGATCCGGAAAATCCTCCTAGTCCCTATGATAGCATGGATGAAAGCTACACCTCGCAGGATGACATGGACACCGGAGATTCCTCCGAGGTCCACAAGCCAACCTTGACGGAAAGTACCGACGAAAGTTTATCCCCCGGTACCGGACCAAAAGCCGTCTTTGCCACTTGTACGCATGTTAAGGCTACTGGGCGGTCAAAGAAGAAGAAGAAGAAGAACAAGAATCCGACACCGGCAGAGCCGTACGCCGATGAAACCAACAAAGAAAAAGTTGATGAAGAGATCGAGATGGAGAATCAGGACAGAGACCCGATTAATACCACCCCGATCGACCCTCCTGTGGATGGACACGTTGTCACTAAAGGTGCATAGATGCTCTCACAATTCCAATCCCAACGACTTCGGATCTTATGCCGAAGGCACTGGAGAAAAGGGCTGAGGACCTGGAAAGCACCACTTGTTTCTACTCAAAGAGGCCGCGCGCATCGTCGAGATGAGGCAGCAGTTAGACAGTGAGCCTGCCAGATATCAGTCAGATTTCAAGCGACATCCAAACAAGACAAGGGGAGGTCCGTTTCTTGCTAACAAGAACCCGGATATCCACAAAGATCTATTCGACGGAAAAGATGGAGAGAAGATCCGAGTCTACAGCACACCGTTGGAAAACGCTGCCGCAGCTCGAGCCATCCTCGCCAACAATCTGTCTCCGCAGCAGGTCCAGCAGTGCGTCACGTTGCTAGACAAAGGATTAAAGCAGCAGAAAATGGTTGTGTCATTTAGTGGCAAGATGGCCCCAAAGTCTGAGTTTTGCCACACTGGCGCTGACCAAAGCACTGACGTAAGACTCCGCAGGGATACGACTCAACGCTATCATCCCTGTGGAGAAGAAGAGAATTCAAGAACCGGCTCAAACAACCACTCTCGTCGGCCAACACGTGACTGGGCAAGGGTTATTCTGGCTGCGGCCGAAGACGCCATCAGGGCAATGGTTCCTCATCAGGACCATCGTCAGCAAAACAACCGCTATAGAGAAGACCCGGAAACACGCCGCCAGCAAGAGGAGCAAGATTGGCTAAGGATGCCACCACCGAGCCGTCCGGTTAGCAACGCTGGACGAAGAGATGATCTGGATCGTCCTGAATCTAGTAGGGACGGTGCCCGAAGAAACAGGCATCGGAGTCAGCATAATGAGGCTCCACCACCACGTAACCCAACCGGAAATAATCCACCAGGGCCACCATCGCCTCCTAGCAGCAACCATGAAGGATCCAGACGTAGCCATGGGAGCCACAGGGGCGGAGGCGACAATGGTGAGAGGAGAAGCAGAAATCCCACTCGACCACGCAGAAGCCGCGAGCCTCCACGGCGTAGATCTCTCTCGCTAAATGACGCTCGCCATCGCATCGAATCAAACATAGAAGCGCGGCGGTTCGAGGGGGAAGATGTGTAAGTGGGACCTAAATGCTTTGGTCGACGTATACGTCAGACCAAATTTCCGGTTGACTTTGGTATTGCCAAACACATTCAGCCCTACGACGGCGCAACACGGCCAGACACCTGGCTCCAGGATTTTTTCCAGTCTTGCTGCATCGCCAAAGGAGAAAACAGCTTGGTTGCAGTCCGACATCTCCTACTGATGCTGAGGAAGACGGCTCGATCATGGCTCAATGAACTGCCAGAGAATTCAATTCACAACTGGTATGATATGCAAAGTGCGTTCTTTTCAAACTTCGAGGGAACTTACAGGAGGCCCTGGACGGTCGGAGACTTGCAGCGTTGCACACAAAGACCCAGAGAAACTTGCTAGGATTACCTCGGATGCTTGATCGATACGAAGAACTCCTGCGAAGGAGTAAACGAGCAAACTGCGATAGAAGCTTTTATTGCAGGACTTTTAGTCGGACTTTTACATCACAGGCTGAAGCGTGACCACGTCACAGATTTGGGAGAAATGACAGAGACAACGAGCAAATATGTTGACGCCGATGATGATTCAGAAGGGATACTAAATATTCCGGCCAATCCCAATGCGGCCAAGCAGCCAAAACAAACTCAGAAGCGCAAGAACACCTCGGACGAAAATCCGGCTCCGTACAACGCAGCTGTGAACTCAACGTTCGGATCCGGAGGGCAAGGAGGGCGCGGAGGCGGCCGGGGTAGAGGCCGAGGAACTTCCCAAATCCAGGGCAGAGGAGACCAGCAACCTGAAAGAACCTATACCTGGGCCGACATTGCCAATAATCCCTGTGTCCACCACTTGGATAGTAACGGAGGATCTACCCACACAAATGCCGAGTGTCGTTTCAATGACGATATCAAGAAAGGCGAATCCGCTGGCTACAGAGCCAAGAAACGAAAAGGGAAGAAAAATTCTGAGAAAGGAAAGGAGCCCAAGGAAGATTCTGACATGGAAGAAGCAGAAGTCGCTGCAGAGCCCAAGTCGGATGGAAAGAAGACTTTTCTGACCAAAAAGACGCATACGTCTGCTTCCTTAGATCCCAACCTTCTAAAGAAAAGAAGGCGGGTTCTTCGTGAGCTCAATGCCATGGTTCCGGCTGTTCCACAGTTCTTGGACTGGTCGGAGGTAAACATCACCTTTGATCATTCAGATCACCCGAGGAAAACACATCGTCGGGGAAAGTACCCTCCGGTCGTCAATACTCTTATTGATGGCTATGAGTTCTCTAAAACACTCATGGACGGTGGGAATAGCATCAACATCCTCTACATCGAGACGTTCCACTGCATGAAGCTACACGAAAGCCAGCTAAGTTACAGCAGTGTAACTTTCCATGGCATTGTACCAAGGAGACATGCGGATTCTCTGGGTGAGATTACTCTGGACGTGAAATTCGGAACCTGGGATAACTATCGGACTGAACCACTCTCTTTTGAGGTGGTACCGTTCAAAAGTGTTTCCCACGCCATCTTCGGACGTCCGGCTTACTGGGCGTTCATGGCCCGTCCTTGTTACATCTACAACATGATTAAACTTCTAGGTCCAAAGGGAGTAATCACCGTACGAGGAAACCCGAGGAAGGCACGAGAGTGCGGTGAAGGATCTGCTGCCTTCGCCGAAGCCGTGCTACACGCCCAGGAGTACCAGGAGATCAAGAAGATCATCAATCCATCCGAGATGCCCGCTATGAAGAACAAGGTGCTGAATCCAAGTTTGCAGTTCAAGGCGTCGGAAGAGACGAAGAAGACGTCGCTGAAGGAAGATGATCCCTCCAAGACGACGAACATAGGGGTAGGCTTAGGCCACGCATAGGAAAACACGCTCGTCGAGTTCCTCAAAGCTAATAGTGATATTTCGCATGGCAGCCATCTGACATGACCGGAGTACCTAAGGAACTTGTCGAGCACTCTCTTAATGTGTACCCAGACGCTAAAACCGTCAAACAGTCCTTGCGACGGTTTGGTGATGAAAAGCGTAAAGCAATAGCCAAGGAATTAGCCCGCCTAGAGTTAGCAGATTTCAGAACAGAGGTCATCCATACATATTGGGTGGCAAATCCTGTACTCGTCCCTAAAAAGGACACCATTGATTTAAGGATGTGTTTTGATTATACCGCTTTGAACAAGGCATGCCCAAAAGATCCGTTTCCTTTGCGAAGAATCGATCAAGTTATCGACTCAATGACAAGGTCGGAATTACTGTTTTCTCGACGCATATTCCGGATATCACTCCTTTTGGAACCTTCTGCTATAAAACTATGCCTTTTGGCTTAAAGAATGCAGGAGCAACATATTAACGTACTATGCAACGTTGTCTCAATGACCAAATCGGACGCAACGTCCATTTATACAAAGAAGACATAGCAGTTATGTCCAAGTAAAATGAAACTTTAATTTCCGACTTGGATGAAACGTTTGCTAGTCTAAGAAAATTCAATATGATGCTAAATCCGAAGAAGTGTTTCTTTGGAATTCCAGCCGGAAAATTGTTAGGTTTCATCGTCTCCGAGCGAGGCATGGAGGTGAATTGGGACAAAATCAAGTCTATCTTAAACATTACCAGGCTGACTCGCCTAAAGAACATACAACGCCTCACTGGTTGCATTGCAGCAGTGAGTCGGTTCGTCAGCCGGCTCGACGAAAGAGTCGCACCCTTATACAAACTCTTGAAGAAAACCGACAAATTTGTCTGGACCCCAGAAGCCGAAACTGCCCTGGAAAGTTTGAAATATTTACTTTCAAACCCACCAGTTCTCGCAGCTCCAGAACCTCAAGAACCTATGTTGCTCTATATTGCAGCGAGCAACAAGGTCATAAGCATGGTAATAGTAGTTGAGCGCGAGGGAGAAGTCCAGGAGCATAAGGTGCAGCGACCAACTTATTATCTAAGTGAGGTCTTGACAGAATCAAAGCAACGGTATCCACATCACCAAAAGCTATCATATGGAGTGTTCTTTGCATCCAGAAAGCTACGCCACTATTTTCAAGAGAACAAGATCACAGTGGTGAGCACCGCTCCCCTGCGAGATATAATCAATAACCGCGATGCCACATGACGTGTCACGAAATGGGGAATAGAGCTTGCAGCTTTCGACATTGAGTACAAACCGTGTACAGCAATCAAATACCAAATTCTTGCCGACTTTGTTGTTGATTAGACAGAAATGGCAGAAAACTCAGGCCCTCCAGACTCGGAATTTTGGACCCTTCACTTTGACGGATCAAAAGCACGAGGAGGCTCGGGGGCTGGCGTGGTGCTCAAATCACCCCAAGGAGATAAGTTGTTCTATGTGTTGCAAATACACTTCACGGCAACCAATAATATTGTCGAGTATGAAGCACTGCTCCATGGAATATGCATGGCCAAAAACATTGGCATATCAAGACTCATGTGTTACGGAGATTCGGATTTAGTTGCTCAGCAAGTATTCGATATCTGCAATGCAAACAAGCACATGGCAGCATACAAAGCTGTCGTGGATGAATTATCTAAATCATTCGAGGGCTTTAAGGTTCAACACATCCCTCGAGCAGAAAATGAGGAAGCAGATGCATTATCAAGGATAGGCTCTGCGCGGAAACAAGTACCGATGGAGCTTTTCTAGAGCATTTAAGGGTCCCCTCCATAGTCGTAGTTGATGAGGACTATCCGACGAAATTCGACTCACCTTTAATAGTAGTTCTGGCTATAATTCCTAGCTGGACAAAACCGTATCTGGATTTCCTGATAGACAGAAAACTACCCGAAGACGAAGTCTTGATCCGACAGATTGTCTGACGAGCAAAAACCTACACTATAATAAATGTTGAGCTCTATAAACGGAGTGTTTCTGGCGTGTTTCAGAGATGTATTTCTTCGGAAGAAGGATTGGAAATCTTAATAGAAATCCACAAAGGCAAGTGTGGCCATCACGCTGCAGCCAGATCCTTAGGGCAAAAGCTTTTCAACACGGATTTTTTGTCTTACAGCTAAGGCGGATGCCGATAAACTGATCAAAACGTGCAAAGGCTGCAAAAAGTACACTCATCAGGCACATGTTCTGGCTGAACAACTGCGAACAATTCCTATTACACGAGTCAAAGCAGTTCTTCTAAGTTTTTATTCATCAGGCTCCACGAGTCAAAGCGTATATCGAAGAAGATGCAGAAGTTTCTCGACAAGATGATCTCGATATAATAGAAAAAGTACGCGTCATTGCTGAGCAAAGATCTACAGCCTATCAACAGAAGTTGCGCAAGTATCATAGTCAGGGAGTACAAAACCGTTCTTTCAGAAAAGACGATTTGGTTCTCCGACTTGTGCAAAAAAGAAAAGCACAAACTTTCCCCAATGTGGGAAGGATATTTTATAATTAGCAGAGTTCTGCATAATGGGTCATATTATCTAACCGACATGACACCAGTCAAGAAAAGAACTGATACTCGGAAAAGGAAGAGAGCTGGTGGTAGCACAGACCCGGATGAAATAGACCGTCCATGGAATATTGCACAGCTACGTCCCTTCTATTCTTAGTTATATTTTCCTGTAATTATATATGTACATGTTCAAAGGGGAATAAAGTGTTGGTTTCCTCATATTGTTATCTTTGAAACATTTTTGCCATCTTATTTCCAAAAGAGCATGTAATTTTTCAAAAATCCCAGAATGCTTGAATGTACTTTATGCTCATGTTTGTTCTGGTTACGATTTTTGAATATTTTAAAAAGTGTTACCTTAGGGTACAAAAAATTAATTTATTGTCTATGCTTAGGTTTTTTATCTGATTGCTTAGACGCGGGCATTTTCCGAGTAATGAGTTATTGGTATTAGAAGTCGGCTTTGTTTCCAAGTTTAAACTGGTTTAAAAATTGTGCTCCGTTGCTCGGAAAAGTTTCCGTGCTGAAAGTTGGCCGACCCATGAAAGGGACGAGGCAGAGAGCCACATAAAACGATAAGTATAGGCATAAAAACACAAAGTGCTTTAGAAGTTTTTCAAGCACAAGCATAAAAAAATATATAAACAAAAGTGCTAAGATAGTAAAGGCATCCGTTTTTACAGACCAGCACAAAATAAAAATTGTATCCATCATTACATTGCCATAAAAGTTCAAGATAACGCATAGAACTTGTTTATGTTGCAGGCGGTGGTGATTAATCAGGTAGAGCATTGGAGTAACAGGAGTTTCGCCCTTGATCTCAGACTCAGAAGCATTGCTGATTTCTGGCTCTTGAGTTGAAGGAGGCGCGACGACGGATTCGAAGAATGGTGTCGTGTAGTTGGTCATCTCTTCCACCCGACAAGCATAACCTGCACAAGACTCTTGGATAGCCTTGATGTCTTGCGGGTTACCCTCATCATCCTCCTCGGCAATGCCATTGGTGACGTGCCAGATTTCCATCTCGCTATGGTGGCTCATCACCATGGTCAGAGCTGTTTGCGCAGCGGTTCGAGCATAGGAGATCTTCTAGTCTTGGATTAATTTCAGAATCTCCTTGACCTTGTCCCTCACCTCGTGCACTGACATTGTGTGCAAGTCGGAAAGCTTGACGACTTCACCAACCTCTTCTAGAGTTTGGTGGAAGTCATACAAGACATCTCCGACAATCTTAATGCAATCCAGGCGAGGTTCAGAGGTAGGAGAGTCGGAAAGATTCAGGGGGCTAGGAAAGAATCAAAAAGTCAAAATTCGGCTAAAAAAGAAATTCTAAAAAATCAACAACTAAAGTAAAAGAAAAGATTCAGAAACCTTACCTAGCATAGAGTGATTCCATTCCGCATGCTCCTTGCAGAGACTATTTAGTTCACTGGTTGTGGCCTGGGAAAGATCCCTCTAAATGTCGAAGTCCTTCTTGAGATCAGCCAATTCTTTATATCAGAGGGCTATGAGCCACTCGAACCTCACGGTCTCGTGGTTGCTTGACTCTAGAACAACGGCTACAGATTTCTCCAATTCCAAAGTTAGCCTCTCAAGCTTTTCCCGGAGTTCAGCATTTTCTGCCTACAAGACCTTGAAGTTTTCGGCTTGCTCCACCATCTTGCTGGACTGGCACAACAGTTCTACAAAGACAAAACATCAGTCGGACAAAACAAGTTTGGCTACGACATAAAAGATAATTGGCAAAGAAGAAGCCAGAAAAGTTTACCTTCTGTTTCATCTTTCTCAACTTTCAACTTGGAATTCTCAAAGCGCAAAGCTTTGATTTCTTTGCGTTTATTGCTAATATTCTTGAGAAATTCTTGGTTGGAAGATGCAATTTTCTGTAAGTATAGAGACGCAATACCGTCAGACGGCTACTAAGACTCGGGCTGCAAATTTAACTAAGTAAAATTACAGCACGAGCCTTGGGGGCTACACTACATCGTTCTTTTGCAACCTAAAAGCATCAACTTGGATCCAACGATGTTTATCCGACTTTATTCTTGGGGGCTAGAGGATATAATAATAAATGCAAATAAGAATCGAAAACTTACAATGTGTTCTAGGTGCATCTTTTCAAATCCGAGTTTGGTGCTATGAAACACCTTCTCCGTAAGGGTGAGGGAAGGAACATCCGTCGCTGGAAGTTCGCCAGATGCCACTTTAGCGTCTCGGACCAAAATTTGATCCAGGAGGCTAACCAGCTTGACGTCCTCCTCCTCTTGGCTCACTGCCTCTGGAGTCAAGGTTTGCTTATCAAGACTGGACTGAGCCAGTCTGAGGATCTCATCCTTCTCTTTCCTATTTAGGTCAGAGACAGCAGAGCCGGTAGCTTTATCCATTGTTCATGTAGATACTACCATGGGATCATTACCCTTGATGGGCTCACCCTTGTCAGTTTCCTGGTCATAAAAGGTGACCAGGGCTTTCGAGGTTTTACCAGCATCAGGAGAGGCAAAAGTTTCCTGTGCTGATGAAGTAGTGGATGGAGTCGATGGCGGCACGGCAGGGGAGATGACAAGCTTTTGCTAGCGCATCTGCTTGACCGGCTTGTTGTCTGGCTTTATCTTGCTCTTCAACGCTGATTTAACTCTAGAACACGAAAATCCTAAATATTAGGTGTGCTCTGGAAAGAAAACAAAGGTACATGAGTACCGAAAATAAAAGATAGGATGCTTACTTTTTAACTACTAGCAGCACTTGGCTACCAGCAGCAACAAATTCCTTCTCCTTACGCTTCTTGGAGGCGGGGGCGGCAACTTCTTGCACCTCATCATCCTCCATCGCCTCCGGGTCGTCTGAAGCATAGCCTTCTAGTGGATCTAGCTCGGACTCGGGGAGTTTCTCGATCTGACAAAGTCAAAAAGCGTCGATGAAAATAGAGTCAGAGAAAGAACAGAAAAGAATGACGAAACGCAAAAAGCAGAGTCGAAATATTTACCGGAGTCAGAGGACGGTTGGACGTATACATCTTCATGGAGACTTCTGGAACCTTTTGTTCCACTCTTTCCTTGATTAAATATTGCATGAGGGTCTTGTAATCCTTCACCGAAAGCCGGCTCAGGCTGATCTTCATGCTGTCCTTCTTGTCGCTGGTAATTTGATGCATGAGACGATCTCCATGGTGCTGGAGAGGCTGAATTTGGCACTCTAGACAGCAGTGGATCAAGTCAAATCCACGGAGGCCCATGTTCTTCATCAAAAATTCAATCCTCCTCTTGGCGAGGATCAAAATATACGACAGCTCCGGTGCCTCCGCGTCCCATGAATCTTGGTGGGGGCCGGCGCCGTTGATAAACGCCGGAAGACCTTTCGCCTTTCCAGGAGCCGGAATATCCTTATGATAAAAGAAAGTTCTGGCCCAGCATTTGACGGACTCACTAGCATTAATCCTAGGATAGATCCGATTCCTCCTAAGGACTAAGCTAAGAATGCTGATGACATAAGGCACGCCGGCACTGGTGGAATTCTTTCGAGTACCATAGTAGTACTGGAAAAGAGTGAGACTCGTCCTAATGCCGAGAAACCCCTCTCACAAAGCTGCATGAGTATTAAGCTCAAGCAGGGAGTTGGGAGGAATGTTATGGAGTTGCACACCGTAGTGATTGAGGACCTCGACGAGGAAGTCCGACGGTGGCAGGCTGAGGCCGCGGTCGATGTGAGTGCCGAACAACACCCTCTCACCGTCAAGCGGCGCGGGGATCGCGTGTCCTGAGGCGCTCCTCCACGCACCAGCAACGATGAACCTTTCATCCTCCATGACTTGGAGCTCCACGTTGTCCATGGCGCTGGGGATCCAAAGACCCCGCATCTTCTTCTCCTCTGCCGCCGAAGAACCCGCCGCCACTCCTGAAGATGAGGTAGAAGCCATAAATCTTGGAGGAAAAAGGGCTGGTGGGGGAAGGAGTGATTTTTTCTCAACGGTGAGTAGATGGGAACTGGTGTGGAGCGCTCGAGGAGTACGAGGAAGCAATGAATGAATCGATGGAAAGGTGAATCTGAGAATAAAGGGTTTTCTCCCCTCTTATTTACCTCTACATCAAGATTCGTGCGGTGACAAACGCGATTAGCGCCACACATATAGGAGAGGGGAAGTTAGCTTCCTCGCGACTCTTTCGCCCCCTCGATTTTCGCACAGGCATTGAAACGGCGTTACGCTTACATGAACGGACCCTGTGATCGTCTTGATGGAAATTTTGTCGATGTGACCTGGTATGAAAAGTTATCAGTCTGCACGCCGCTAAAAAATCCGGCTTACATTTCAAATCAAGCAGGGAAAAGATTAAGGTCAGAGCAACATATATCCGACTCAATTGACTCAGGATCCTACATTAATGAATGAAGTTTTCGGGAACCCTTGAAGATTCTCAAGACGAAGAAACCATCAAGCTAGACGATTTATCTGACTTTAGATCTTGGAGACTTCCGGAGGCTACTATTGGGGATATACTTTCCAGGTATACCCACAGGACTCTCTGACTAGGGTGGCCCACCAATGGGTTAGAGCTTTGCTTCACGGGCGGCCCTGTCAAAGAAACAGGAGGATCCAATTCCGGCTATGACAAGGCCCAGAAGAGTTACCGACTTAGGCCTATAGTATTACTTGTAGTCCAAGCTGTACATAGTTACCGACTCTGTAACGTATCCAGATAGGTCTCTCCCTATAATCCTAGGCCCCGATGACTATATAAACCGTCACTATGGGAGCCTTTAGGGCACAACCAACAATCATACACCACAATCAACTCGCACAGGCGAACCTCCCTTGCAATCCATTGTAACATCTGGCTTACGTCGATATATTACTGGGTTGTTAGCAGGAGTAGGATCCGATCACCGCAGTCGGATCTGAACCTGGGTAAACTTGTGCTCACCGCTCCTGGAACATCCGACGTCTCACACCCCATCCTTCCAACGCTAGTAGGACACCCTATGGTATACTTGTCGACAATCCGACGACACCCTATTTAAATGTTGTCCTTTTTCAAGTTCCCAGAGTGGACTCTTAAACTTACTAATTCTCAAATGAATAATTTTTTATGGAATGGCTTTGAGGCTCATAGGAAAATACATTTGGCTAGTTGGAAATTAATATGTAGTGTAGAGTTGTATAGAATAATAATCCATGACAATATTGTGGCAATTACAAGAGGTATATATGAGGATCTATGTGCACCGGCCTAGCCCTATAACAAATCGACTAGGACTCTTCCCCTAAAAAAATCAACTAGGACTCTTAAACCTAACAAGAGGTGTATTCTAACATCCTCGCAGTTTCAACGGTAGGCTCGACGACGCTGAGACTAAAACGAATGTCTTGAAGCGGAGTAGTCGCCATGCCTTTAATAAAGATATCAGCGAACTGAGATGAAGTAGGCACATGTAGAACACGAACTTGACCGAGAGCCACCTTCTCTCGAACAAAATGAATGTCGATCTCTATATGCTTGGTACGACGGTGTTGAAGCGGATTCCCTAACAAGTAAACAGCTGGCATATTATCACAGTAAACAATAGTAGCTTGCTCAATAGGTGATGTAGCTCCGGCAGTAACTGGCGCAACCAAACCATATCAGCAACCGCATGAGCCACAACACGATACTCAGCTTCGGCTGGCGAGCGAGAAACCATAAGCTGCCTTTTTGAAGACCAAGAAACAAAATTGTTACCAAGAAAAACACAGAATCCGGATGTGGACCGTCGAGTATCGGGGCAACCATCCCATTCTGCACCAGAGTAAGTTGTCAACAAGGTGGGAGAGGATTTGTTTATATGAAGACCTAAATCTAATGTGCCTTTGAGATACCGAAGAATACGTTTAACATAGTTGAAGTGAGTAACACGAGGATCATGCATGTAAAGGAAAACTTGTTGGACAGAAAAAGAAATTTCAGGACGAGTAAGAGTAAGATATTGGAGGGCCGGTAAGACTATGATAAAGAGAAGGATCAGAAAAGGGATCACCATCGGCAGAAAGTTTTAAACCTGTATCAGGAGGAGTACGAGACGGTTGACAATCAACCATACCAGCACGAGAAAGAAGATCTAGGGTGTACTGATGTTGAGATAAGAAAAGACCAGATGAGTCACGGATGACATCAATACCTAAGAAGTGATGAAGGAGACCTAGACCGGACATAGAAAATTATTTGCGAAAAAGAGAGATAATATGATCTAAAAAGTGTTGTGAGGAAGCTGTGAGAATAATATCATCAACATAGAGAAGTATATAAGCGGTGCCGGTATTATGATGAAAGGTGAAGAGAGAAGTGTCAGAACGAGAAGGAGTAAAGCCAATTGTTTGAGCATAAGTAGAAAAACGTTGAAACCAATCCCGTGGTGCTTGTTTTAGACCATAGAGAGATTTTTTAAGAAGACAAACATGATTAGGATAAGAGGAATTTTCGAAGCAAAGAGGTTGTTGACAATAAATTATTTCTTGAAGAGAGTCATGGAGAAAAGAGATTTTAACATCGAGTTGATGGATGGGCTAATAAGAAGAAACGGCGATGCTAAGAATAGTACAAATAGTGCTGGATTTTGAAAACTTGAGAGAAAGTATTATCATAATCGATGTCGTGTTGCTGAGAGTAACCACATCATACCCATCGAGCTTTATAACGTGCAAGACTTCCATCAGAATTAAATTTGTGTCGAAAAACCCATTTGCTGGAAACTATATTAGTGTTTGATGGAAGAGGAACTAATTTCCATGTATTATTTTGAATGAGAGCATCATATTCATCTTTCATGGCTGCGGCCCAATTAGGATCTAGGAGAGCCGATTTGTAAGATTTGGGAATAGAGGAAGAAGACAGAGATGCATTGAGATTTAGACGATCTTTAGCGGGTAAACGAAAACCGGATTTGCCACATGTGCGCATGGTATGATCATTAGTGGGAGCTGGGACGATAATAGCATGAGGAGGAGGGACACATGATGATGTGGAAGACGCGCCCGACACAGTGGACGAAGCGGACGCGAGATTCGGTGGTGGACAACGGTGGCAGGAAGTCTTCCGCGGCACAATTTTCGGCGGTTTCAGCAGCCGTGACAGATGTGGCAGCAGGAGAAGGCGCGACAGGATCGGCTGCCGTGGCAGAGAATTCAGGCGTTTTTGCTGCCGCGGTAGGAGCGACGACATGAGGTGGTTGATGAAATAAGGGAAAATTATTTGGACGAGGGGGACTAGTAGATGGTGCGGATGTTTTAGGATTGAGAGATTAACACTCAAAAAAGGGGGAAATATTTTCAGAAAAAGTTACATGACAAGACACATGGACGCGACCACTAATAAGAACTAGACAATGATAGCCTTTGTGTTCGTCGGAAAAACCTAGATGGACGCACGGGATAGAACGGGGTGAAATTTTATTAGGAAAAGTAGAGTAGGAGTTAGGAAAACGAAGACAGCCGAAGACACAAATGTCAGAGTAGTTTGGGTGAGAAAGAAATTAAGAGAAGTAGGGTGTGGTTTGAGTATTAACTTTAGATGGTCGAATATTAAGTAGATATGTGGCCATGTGGAGAGCTTCAACCCAGAACTTCTTAGGTATAGAAGATTGAATAAGAAGGTTGCGAGTGATGTAATTAATAGTACTAAGAGAACACTCGGCCTTGCTGTTTTGAGAAGAGGTATAGGGACAGGAAAAACGTAGAAGAATTCCATATTGGTGAAAGAAATTTCGGTTTTTAAAGTTGTCAAATTTACGACCATTATCGCATTGGATAAATCTTATAAGATGGAAAAAAGTGGACCGATACATAGCGCTGAAAGTTAAGAAAAATATTGTGAACGTCGGATTTGTTGCATAAGGAAAAGGTCCAAACATAGTGTGTAAAATCATCAAGAATAACAAGATAATAATTAAAACCAGAAACACTTTCTATTGCTTACGTCCATAGATCACAATGAAGTAACTCAAAAGGAAAAGTACTAGAGGATAGATAGGAGCTAAAGGAGAGACGAACATGTTTGCCTAATTGACACAACTGACAAATAGAAGAATTATGAGAATCTCTATTACAAGGTATTGAAAATTTACTAAGAAGAGTAGATAACACATTATTATTGGGATGGCCAAGACGTTAGTGCCAGAGATCAATAGAGGCCACCATAGACGATGGAGGGGCAGCGGACGAAACACCATGGGGGGAATACAAATCACCGGAGCTATTGAATCGAGCGATCTCGGCCTTGGTCCGGTAATCCTTCACAGACAAACCAAAGGGGCCGAATTCGATAGAAATGTGATTGTCATTGGTGAATTGGCAAACAGAAATCAGATTTTTAATTAGTGCAGGTGCTACAAGAACATCGCGAAGAAGAAAATGTTTGATTGGGTATTGGATTTGGGCTTGACCGACACAGTAAATAGGAATAGATGATCTGTCATCGAGAGTACTAGATGGAAAAGGCGACGGTGTGCAAGAAGACAGCAAATTACTTGATGTAGAAATATGACTAGAAGCACTAGAATAGAAAATCCAATCCGTACCTGAGTTTCCTTGCGCAGCAAAGTTGTTCATGGCTTGTAGAAAAGCAGCTTGGTCCCAGCTCGGAGTCGAAGTAGAGCCCGGTGTAGACATGGGAGATGGCGAGTGTGGCGCCGTCGGCAATAGGGCCGGCATCGGCGTATAGATAGACCCACCATCATTGTACTGCGACATATTGTACTACGGCACCTAGGGTGAGGTTGTAGCACCATATGAAGCATAAGGAGCAGCGTTGTAGATTGTTGGCGCGTAGGGGGGGAAGCGTGGTGCGCGGCTGTTGGATGTTGCGACACGAGGACGGGAGCGTCGGTGTGAGGGCGGGCACCGGGCTGACAGCCACTAGTGTAGGCAGGCGGGGCACCATAGGGCGTCGGGGAGGACCAGGGCATAGGCCACGCCTGGACTAGCCTGGTCCACAGATCAGGAAAAGGACACCAGCCGGGGGGCGGTGGTGACGCAGACGGTGGTGCAGACGGTGGAGCCGGAGCTGAGGGCGGAGGAGGAGCAGACGCCGTATGAAACTGCAGTGGTTTAGGGTTTCGACCCTGATGGCTAACGTGAAGCCTGTTGGGAACCCCAAGAGCAAGGTGTGAAGAAGCACAACAGCAAGTTTTCCATCAGTAAGAAACCGAGGTTATCGAACCAGTAGGAGGAAGGAAACGTAACATAGGTGTTGCAAGCAACACGGAGACCTACACAACACAAACTCAAGACTTTGCCTCAACGAATCAGTGAGGTTGTCAAGCTCACCATTTTGCTGTAACAAAGGATTAAACGTATGGTGTGGAAGGTAATGGTTTGCAGCAAGTAAACAAGTAACAGTGGAAGATGTATAAATGGTAAAGATTGGACCGGGGTCCATAGTTCACTAGAGGTGCTCTCCTTAGATAAACAACATGGCATGAAGGGTAAACAAATTACAGCAGGGCAATTGACAGGAACTGAGCAAGGCATAACAATGCAATACTAGACAAAAAGATCCTATGATATTCGATTGGGCAATACAACAATATACATAGACTGCCATCCAACTGCATCTATGACTATAAGTCCACCTTCAGGTTATCATCCGAACCCCCTCCAGTATTAAGTTGCAAGCAATAGACAACTGCTTTAAGCAAAGTGTGTAAGTTAAACAATCCACTTGTTCCATGAACAAGAGACCGTTGTTTTCTCCCTAGTAGCAACAACACATCTACAACCGAAGAGATTTATGTCACTTCCCTTGGAAACTACAGGCATGGACCCACTATCGAGCATAAATACCCCCTCTTGGAGTCACTATCAACTACTTGGCCAAGATAGCTACTAACAACGGAGAGCATGAAAGATCACAAACAACACAGACATGATAGAATCTTAAAGACAAAACCATTAATCAATCTGACATAATAATCTCACTATCCATCGGTTCCCCGCAAACACAACATGCATGATTACAAATAGATTAGATCTTGGTCATGAACGTAGCTCAAAAGATCTATACATGAAAGCACAAGAAGGAGATACAACCATGTCGCTACTACATGGACCCATAGTCCAAGGTGGAACTACTCACGCTTCATACCGGAGAGAAGGCCTCCGGGATGATTTCCCCTCCTGCAGGGTGCCGGGAAGAACTTCAGATCCCCCGATCTAGGGACGACGGTGGCGGAGGCTAGAGAAGGTTTCTTGGAGTTTTGATAGGGTACTTAGG
Source organism: Avena longiglumis (assembly GCA_030063025.1). Classification (NCBI taxonomy): domain Eukaryota; kingdom Viridiplantae; phylum Streptophyta; class Magnoliopsida; order Poales; family Poaceae; genus Avena; species Avena longiglumis. Next base: position 329,018,799 of record CP125978.1, read on the forward strand.
GTTTCTGAATCGGGGGCTTCTTATAGGCGAAGAGGCGAGGCCGGGAGGCGACTAGGAGGGCCACACCCTGCCCAGTCATGGGTCCACCCTAGCCCGCGCCTGGGGGGTGTGGTGCCCTCTGGCACCTCTCCGTATCGTCTTCTGGATTCGTGTCCCGCACGGTAAAATATTGACTTTGGCTTTTGTCCCGTCCAATTCCAAGAATATTGATTTTCTGCCTTTCTGGAACCAAAAACAGAAGAAAACAGGCAACTGGCACCGTGGCAACTTGTTAATAGGTTAGTTCTAGAAAAGATATAAAAACACCTCAAAGTGTAGACAAAGCAAAGCAAAGTAGATACTAAACAAGCATAGAGCATCAAAAATTATATATACGTTTCTGATGTATCAAGCATCCCCAAGCTTAACTCCTGCTCGTCCTCGAGTAGGTAAGTGATAAAAAGAATAATATTTGAGGTGACATGCACCGTCAAAACCAAGATCAAACCATTTGCAAGCATTGAAAGCTGGGATCAAAGAACTCTAAACATGTGCATGAAAGGTGTAGTTCTAACAATAAGACATAGTAACTATGGATGCAACATGAAAGGCTACAAACAAAGATCATGAATAACATGCATTGGAAAATGTTTGTTTGTTTCACATATAGAAAACATGGCATAGTGTCATTAAGCTTGTCCCTCATAGAGTAGCAAATAGATGCATAGGACACCTTCAAAGTTCACAAGGGTGACTAGAAACAAATAGCACAAGAGCAGGCAATATCACAATATGCATCAATCAATAAGTTTTGGAACACTGCACACAGAATGACAACTATGCTCTCTTAATGGTGCCTAAAAGTAGAAGATGGAGACTCAAATGATGGTGGAAGAAGAGCCTTTCATAAAGGAAGCAGGGATTTCAAGTTTCAAAAAGAGCTTCCAAAAATTACAGTACTTGTTAGCTTTCAACCCTCATTGCCCCTATCATAAGCATCTTGAAGTTATTAAGGTTAAAGTGAACAAAGATGGAGTATATGCTTGACAAAGTATAAGTTGGAATTCTCAAGTCCCTTGAATACGAGGGCCACACCTCATGCTACTCAATTTCAGTCACCTGCAAGTTCTTGTCATTGTAAGTACATGCGTATCATAGAGAACCGCCAACAGGGTACCCCTTGCACATGGTACATGATCTATCCCATAACCAAATGACAAGGCAAGCAGACAATGAGCATCTCAGCGATCTTTTTATTTACCATATGCATAGCTTTTTATTGAGGATGTTTCATAGATAGCTCACTATGGTGATGTTGCAAGTTTCCACCATGATTAGGCATGGCTTAGGCTAGCGGCCCAAGCGTTTATCTAACACAAATTACATATTACAAGTTCCCTCTTTATTTCACACCGGTGACATCCATAGACAAAAGAGCATGATATCAACTGAGTACAAAGTACAAGTGCAATGTTGAAAACGTTCCCCTTGACAGCACGGTTCTGCTAATTCCAACGTATAAGTGCAAGCATATACAACATAGAAGACACAATGGTTCAAGTTTATTAGGGGCAAAGAATATAAAGTGTGCCATCAAGTTTGTGAGGGCTTTAATTGCTATGTTTTCACATAACAAAGAGACTTTTTAACTGGAAGATAGTTGAAAACAAGAATATACTTGGAATGGTGTAACACACCATGCATAGGAATTTATAGTGGAAAATTTGGAATAACTTTGTTTCTTGGGAGTTGGAAGCATGAGTAGAGCTTACTCATACAAGTGGAGGCTAGCAAAAGACTAGGAGCAACCAACTAAGAGAGCAATAATGACCATAATCATGCAGAACAACAAAACATTACTAATCAAAGCATAGAGTGGTACTACAAGTCAAGGACTAAATGATCGTAGAGGCTATGGTGACTTGTTCATAGTCATAACATGGTGTGAGCATGTGCCAAGTCAACCCAAGCAAATCATCAAAGGAGAATACCACAATACTATGCTTTTGCATGCTAAAACAACGCATAATTTTTTTCAAGGCACACTAAGCAATCCTAATTGTTTGAAACAAGAAATTCTACAGCAATAATCACTAATAATAAGATCAAAACAACACCTAGCATGTCATGCTAAGGTCTAAGTCACAATCAATGCAAGCTCCTCTTGCACTTATCAAGCAAGAACTTCCTACTCCTTTCCAACACCAAGCAACTTATTTGCAAACAACACAGCGAGAACGGGGGTCCAAACTACTTTATTCAAGAAAACTAAACAAACTAAGAAAACCAAACGAAAACTAAGACGCTCCAAGAACAACACAACTTGTGCATGAAACAATAAAAAATGAAGTGTCTAGACAGACCTAAGCTTTTTATTTATAAAGAAGGGGATGCCTTGGGCATCCCCAAGCTTTGATGTTTGTACCTCTTGGATATTTCTTGGGGTGACACCGGGGTGGCATCCCAAAGCTTGAGTTTTTTTCCATTCTTCATCTCATTACATCATTCTCTTTCTACACCTAAATTTTTTCCTTCATACAAAACTTCACACAATCTTTATTAGGAACATTAGTGTATTTAAAAGATAATAGACCTTTGGGCAAAGCTTTCGAACAGCAAAACTTTTCACTAAAAACACAAGATACTATAGCAACTCCTTCAAAAATTTCAATTCACCTAAAGAGAACTCAAAAAAGAATCAATAAGAAGCAAATGCAAATAATGGCAGAAATCTGTCAAAGCAAACCAGCATGTAGAAACCGATTTTTTTGAAACTCTTCTATTGCTCAAATAAAAAAGTGTTGAACTGGCGAAAGTTAGATAACATACTGGAGGGTTTATTTGTAAATTTTCAGCTCAATCCGACTTACAGAGACTCCTCACGAATTTTTATGGTGGAGGACATAAATCTCTTTCGGGACAACAACTCCCCAAATCTTACTTCCCTCTCATTAGAGGTCATTCTTGGCCAAAAAAAGCAAACAAAAAGGATAAGGAGAGGTCATTACTAAAGTAATAACTTCCAAGACTAAAGGAACTCTTGGGTTATCTCCCAACAAGTATTTTTCTTTAACTCCTTTAAGTTAGGCACAAAAAGTTTGAGAAGATGCTCACATAAGAAATATGATTTTTTTTTGAACTTTGAAGACTGTGAGTCAAAAGCCCCACAACAATTTATTACCCAACACCAAAGTACAGATCAAAGAGATCATAAAAATAAAAATAAAAACCAAAAGGATATCTATCTGTACAAACTAAAATCAAAGGAAACAACGCTACTGTAAGATGCCTATCCAGGCCATAAAAGCAGAGTGATGTTTCTTCGTGATCCTACGCCCAAGCATGGTAATATCATGTATAAAGTTCCTTCTCCACCCCATGAAAGATGGCCTTTCATGGTTATTTTTTTTCATTTCTTTGCTTCCATATATGCCAGCAAGCCATAATCACAACTTCCATAAAGAAAGGCCTGCCAAAATCTTTCCAGGCAGCAACCATTGCAGTCTCAATTTCCTGGCCCATCGACCAATCAATCTGCAGGTAATTCCACACCTGTTGACTAAAATTTCACTCGAAAAAGAGATGCATTCTATCCTCATATGATCTTATTGGACAGAGCACACAATGCTTGTCCTCAGTTACCTTCCAATTTCTTCTCTAAAGGAGATCCCGTGTATTCAATCTATCTGACAGTAAAAGCCAAGCAAAAAACTTTACTCTCATGACACAAGCAGACCTCCAAATCCAACTATAAACACCCATGACAGTAATGCGTGAGAAAATGTGTTTATAATATAGACCAGGAGCATAACCATCCCCCCACACATAACTCCAAGTGTCCTTATCCAAAGAAAGCTGATTAGCTTGCATTAAAACAACTAGAGACTTGTATTCCTCATGGGCCCGAGTAGTTAATGGTCTGTGGAAAAGAGTGGTTCGATCTTCAGTTCCAAAAATGGCCGCAACAGAGAGGCTAGTATCCTGCGCAAACGAAAATAACCTGAGAAATCTTTGTGCTAACGGTTTTCTAGACCCTGCAAACTCCCAGTTATCAGTCCAGAACATGAAACTATCTCCAAGCCCTGGCTTGACACATGATACTCCTCTAAAGTTCTCAACAAGCTCCAGAATATCACGCCACCGGAAGGAACCACATAACTTCTCCGCATGAGGCATCGAACCAGAATAATAAGTCCCCTAGATTAACTTTACCCAAGGGATTTCAACTCTGTTGTAAAACTTGTCCAAGTGCTTCAAAAGAAGTGCTTCATTCTTCGTCTTAAGATCCACAATGCTCACGCCCCTTTGTCCTTAGATAGAATCAACATATTCCAAGCATCCAAAGATTGCTTAGGAGTATCTGTGTTACCCCTCCATAAGCATTGCCGCAAAATTCTTCCAATAGGCTTAATAATTCCAGGAGCAATCTGAAAAGTCATAAGGAAATACAGTGGCATAGAAGACAACGCCGATTTGACAAGCTGCAGTCTTGCTCCTTGCGATAGAAAACTGGAGATGCAGGAGAGCCTTCTCTCTATTCTGCAAACAAGAGGCATCATATCCTTGATCTGCGGCTTTGTGGTCCCAAGGGGTAGACCCAAATAAGTAAAAGGAAGGCTAGCCACTTGACAACCAAAAGCAGTAGCTAAATCCAGAACTTTATCCACAGACACAATTATAGGCACTAATCTTGACTTGTGATAATTCACCTTAAGGCCAGTAGACAAAGAAAAATCATGTAACAACTCCTTCAGAGTCAACAACTGATCCATTTCAGCAGGTAAGATTAGCAATGTATCATCTGCATACTGAATTATAGGGAAATCGGGATCACCAGTAGTTATTGTAAGAGAAATCATCCCTTGCTGCAGCAAATCATTAACCACTGTTTGCAATAAATATGATCCCAACAGTTACAAAGTAGGAGAGAGAGGGTCCCCCTGCCTGACCCCCTCTTACAGTGAAACTTCTTGCCTGGAACACCATTCAAGAGGATGGAAGAAGACCCTGAGGAAAGGATGTTTTTGATCCAGTTCAGAAAAGTGCCATCAAAACCTTTATGCTCCAACACTTTCAGAATGGCTTCATGCTCAATAGTGTCAAAAGCTTTAGCAAAATCCAACTTCAGAATGATGATTGGTTTTTTGGAAACCTGACATAGATGGAGATATTCAAAAGCCCAAGCAATACAGTCCTGGATAGTTCTTGCCTTCAAAAAACCATATTGGTTCCTACGAATGCAATTTAGAACCTTTCCTTGCAATCTATTTGCCACTAATTTGGTAAGGAATTTGATGCTCATATTGGTTAGAGAGATAGGACGAAAATCATTTACATCCTCAGGACTATGCACCTTAGGGACCAAAGTAATGTAAGATTCATTAATATTCTGTAAGTGAATAGACCCATCATGGAAATCCTTAGCTAGCCGATAAAACTCCTTTTTAACCAGAGGACAGCATTTTTTCAAAAATAAACCATTGAAACCATCAGGTCCTGGTGCCTTATCTGAGGGCATTTCCTTGACCACCAGATCCATCTCTTCTTCCAAGAAAGGTATAGAGAGTTCCTTCAAACCTCTAACCTTCTTAATTAATCTGGATAAGTCAAATTTCATGTTTATTCCCTCAGATCTACCCATCCTATCTTTATAGCAAGTCCATAGCATGCCAGCCATCTCATCATGATCAGTCACCACTCTGCCATCCTCAGCTCTCAGCATGGAAATTGTGTTCCTTATAAATATTTGAGTGGACATTGCATGAAAAAATTTAGTATTGTCCTCTGACAACTTATTCCATCTCACTGTACACCTTTTCCTCCAATAATTGCACTCAATAAGCATCAGCTCCTCCAGGTGCATTTTCACAATATTCCTAAAATTAAAATCTGTTTTATACAGTGCCCTTTGCTCCTCAATATTGTCCATAATTAAAATCACTTTATTAAAATTTTGGATAAGAATCTTCAATTGATAGAGGCTCAAATGCTAGTGTTTCAAAGCATATCTCAAACACTTTAGTTTATCAGCTATCACAGCTGCACTAGGATGTTTAGATGAAATTTGCTCCCAAGATTGTTTAACACAATTCAAAAACCAGGCTGATCCACCCAAAAAATTCTCAAACCTGAAAATATTACTCTTAGGTATAATAGTGTCAGTGTGAACCACACAAGGTAGGTGGTCAGACTTTGTATGAGCCAGGGGAAGAACCACTGAGTTTGGATAAACCGTGATCCAATTAGTGCTGGTGAAAAACCAATCTAGTTGCTCTAACAAAGGTTGTTCTTGCATATTTGACCAAGTGTACTTCCTACCCTTTAGTGGCAACTCCATCAAACCCATATGCCCAATAATTTCATTGAATAATAGCATATCATTCACATTCCCACCAGGATTATTTCTGTTTTTGTCAGACCTGATAAAATTAAAATCTCCCAATAATGACCAGTCACTACCCACTGGAATCTTAAGATTATACAACCATTGCACAAAATCATCTCTTAAGGACCCCTGACAAGGCCCATACACAGAAAAAAGATTCCACCTTCTTGATCCATTGTGCACAGAACACATTCTAATGGAAACACCAAAACTCTGAATATCATTTAAGGTTCCAGTGAAAACAGCCAAACTCCAAAGAATAATAATCCCTCCAGAAGCCCCAACTAAAGGTGAATAAACAAAATTATCAAATTTCTTTGGATAGAATTTCCTGATGAATCTTTGATCCAAATATTCACATTTACTTTCTTTCAGGCAAATAATAGAGCATTGACTTTCTTCCACTTTAGATCTTACTTCCCTCTGCCTTGCCTCAGAGTTCAAACCCCTCACATTCCAGCACAATATTTTCCATTTTCTAAAATAATTTGTATGCATTAAAAAACCACATAGTAATAGGAAACATAATTAAACATAGTTTGACCATCATCATCATAACATAGTATAGAGACCCCAAACACCAGAACATAGTGCTTATTACAGACCCATAATCAAAGCAAAAGTACTCATCATGGATAACAATCAGTAAAGACAAAAGGGCATAACTAAGGGAGTGCCCTCTCCCTGGGTGAAGATTCTGGTCACTTATCATAGACACTGGAGCTTGCCTTCTTCTCCTTTGGATCAGCCCTAAGCTTTTCCTCTGATAGATTATCAGGTTCAATACCCAAAGAGTCCCCCACACGTTGCATCAGTTTAATAGGGGTTTCAGGGACCTCATTCTGCTCTTTATTATCTCCCTGCTTTCCATCCCTTTCTTCCTCATCCAGTTCCACAATTTGCACAGTCGACTTTACTCTCTTCCTCAGCCTAGAAGCAGATTTAGCCATAGAGTTGTGCCTACTACCATTTTGAGAGACACATATGCGAGCACTTCTCCTCAAACCTTCATCAGAAAAAGGCATTTCATATTTATTTCCCTTCCCTCTTGTCTTCTTTTTAACAACTGAAATAGGGGATGCAGAAAAAACTGTTTGTGATGTTCCCTCTGGAGGAATTGCAGTACTGTCAAAACATAGAGCCATGTTAACCTTTCTTGTAGTAAATACTAACTTATTTCTTTGAGTATCAAACAAAACAGGTCCCTTAAAGTTCACTGACATTCCATTAAATTGCCGAAAGGCCTGCTGCCATTTCCTCTTAGAGAGAATAACAGAGAAAGAAAGATCGAACACAGGTTTTTCAATCTTGTTGGCCAAAAGATTTAGCAAAGAAGGCCTAAAATTTCTCTCTCATATCATTTCATGAGGTAAATCAGGACCAACAAAAGTTCTAATTATACCCACATGTAAGATAGCATGTCCCATAGGTTGTTGCTATTGATGATGAACAACCAAGTGCTGGTCAACCTCCTGATTATCAATAGCCATCTCCATCTCCTGATCATGACCATGGATAGATTCAGAGCTAGATGAAGGATCAAAGACAATTGACTCCTCAACATTCTCCACAACAACGGGTTCATGTAGTACTTTCTCAACCTGCTGCAGAACATGATTTTGGTGCAAATTAGCCTCCTGATTATGATGCTAATGCTAATCATTGTGTTGCTCTTGTGGGTTAATATTCCATCCAAGCTCAGGAAACTGTGGAACCACAAACATGTTATCATTAGGCTGCAAATGACCAGGTAGAGGGTGAGGATTTCCATTGAACGACATTTGATCTTCATCCGGAGGCAGAACTGTAGCAAAACCAGGCTGCATGATGTAAACTGCTGCAGTCCAGGTTTCCCTGTTATCCCCAAAATTGGCATATCTCCCGAAAAACACATCCCTAAGCACAGTTGCAATGGAGGGATAAGAGGCAAACACCATCGTACGATCCAGTAAAGCATCCTCCCGATACCAATGGTGACAAATTCCAAAAGTTGCAACAACATTATTAATATCAAAGGTGTTACGGTAATCCAGAGGTAGCCCTAGGAACATCAACCAACCAGATCTATGCCCCTGCATAGCCCTATGATTCAACCTATCATTGTGTGGAACAAATCTAACAAACACATCAACATCAATCTCAAAAGGTTCCTGCTGCAACAAAGCCGCGACCGCAACAGTACTGTGAAGCTGGAACAGACCTAAACCAAAAAGTGCAGGCTACATACTGACTACTTCCCGTTGATGATGCTGAGTGATAAAGTCACGAATATGCTCTCGCCAGATGTTCTCATACACTATGGGTGGTGCAGGTTCAAGAACAGCAACAACATAGTTACCATAGTTTGCCGGGGGAGCTTCAGAGGGACTGTAGAATGTACGCGGGAGATGGGTCGGCCCTCCATCAACCACTTGATGACCCATGGGAATCCATCTAGCAGGGTCAAGCTCAAAGTTGGCCATCACGAAATCGTCTGGCGGAATCGGCAGCTAAGGTGGCGGAGAAGAAGATGAAGAGGCGGGCGTGGGAGTCAAAATAGAGTCCCTCTGCCCTGAAACGTCGCCCTGTTTCTCAGGTAAAACGTGGTCGGAACCAACTCCTCCACCTTTTTTGGAACCCAACACGTGGCCTTTTTAGACAGAATTCGGTGACAATTCCGTTTAACATGACCATAATAAAAGCACCCACGACATCGAACCTCATTAGTACAGGATTCACGCTTATGTCCAAAGCTCAAACACTTCCCACACTCAAAAACACGATAAACCATATCATCAATCATGGACTCAAACTCACCATTATCAAGACTGGGCCGGTCCATTATCAGATGAAGACAACCCTCCATCAATAGGGACTTGCAAAACCAGATTTGGCGCATGAAAATCGGCAGAGTGATCTGCAGCAAAAGGTTCAGGTTGAACAACCTTTTCCTGACTGAAAGAGTAGGGCTTGACTAATCCAAAAATGATAGTTGGCGAAGACTGCGTCCTTTATGAATCAGGCAAGATAACTCCAGAATTCATAATCTTCTGGTCCTGATAGCCCTTACATGCATCATAACTGATGTTATCAGCAAACACCAACTTTTTACCGGAAGAACTTGCCAATTTAATTATCGGCTTAGGCTGAAAACTCTTCATAGCAGCAAGACCAATATCAGCAGTTCTTTTAGAGGGACCAATGATGGTCCATTCTTCTCTCGATTCCCTCTGCCAATCCTTAAACTCCTTCATCCAATTTGGTTCCCCACGACCCTAGAGGTGGAAAAAAACATTTGAATTGCGGACAGGCAAAATTCCTAATATTCAGAACCTGAAAACCCACTTGCTTACTGCTTACACAGAAGGAGAAAACTCTATCTGCCAACCCAGAAACTTTAAGCTCACCACAGAAATCACCAGTAATAGCTTCCAGAGCAATACTGACTACATCCTCATCTAATATGAAATTGGATCTACCAAAAGACACAACCATTATAAAATTCCCAGAACTACTTGAAGGATGGATAGTCTGGAAAAACCTGGTCTTAATCATTGCGGCAATCTTCTGACCATGGGAAAAATCTAGTCCCAACATGATCGATGATAGAACTGCACTGGATCCATCATTCACTTCTTGCCTAAAAGAATCCAAACGAGTGTGTACAGACGGCTGAACCACTAAAACTTTCACTACAGGAGATACAACTGAAAGAGGTGATCCAACCCTAACCACATGAGATGGAAAATATAATTTTGATCCAATGCCAAACTGGTCTCTGTGAATTAAATAGCGTCGAGCGATCGGTGAACCCTTTGCATTTTTAAGCACCAACAACTTACTAGAAATCCACAAATGGAGTGTACCATCGTAGGCTTTCATTCGCCCACGATCAAGATCCTTAATAGTGGAATATGTAATATTCCAACCCTTATTACGTGGAGGGGTTCAAAAGGGGGAGTAGGGGCAGAAATCAGATCACGTACCTCGGGAGGATACGTCCAATCCAATCCAGATGCATCATCAGATCCAGAAGCAGCAGACCAAACCAAAGAATGATCACCAGATGGCGAAACCATGCACGTACCCACATACGCCGTGTGGGATGAAAATATTATCTTAGATCCAAGAGAGATCAACTCATTATCTACGAGATATCTCCCCACAATACCTGCCCCTTTGTGATTCGTTAGAGTGATCCAATTGGACCAGATCCGTAGTTCTCTATCAAACTCCTTGATACAACCTTGATCTAGATCACCATTGATGAAAACCTTTGCCTTCCAGCTCCACTCTGGGGGGAGCATGATCCGAGGAAAAAATGTGTAGGTGTATGGGAGGGAGGGTGTTGATGATGGGGAGGATGCCTCAGAAGCGATCCACCGAAGGGATAGATCGCCGACGAGAAGGATGGTAAGTGCTACGGCGGAGGGGGTGGGAGATCGCCATCACGAGTGGTATGAATTGAAGTAAAAGAGAGCATCAAGAAGCAAATTCAAAACACATTTAAGTCTAACCCACTTCATATGCATTGGAATCTTGTACACAAATAAATTCACAAAAAACAAAGTGACAAGCATAGGAAGATAAAACAAGAGTAACTTCAAAACTTTCAGCACATAGAGAGGTGTTTCAGTACCATGAAAAATTATACAACCATACTTTCCTCTCTCATAATAATTTTCAGTAGCATCATGAATAAACTCAACAATATAGCTATCATGAATAAACCCACGTAGCCACCAAAGTCAAACTGCTAAAACTGCAAAAAAATGCGAGTACAGCTAAGTTCCCTTTGCTATTATTATTGCGGCCGCACATGAACACCGGCTTGATGGTAAATTGCATCTGTCATCTCACATTTCCCCCAAAACAATATTATGTCTCTTTCCACACATCGCACCGGGTGAATTTGGGCAATAAAAGGTGCACGTAGTTACTAAAAGACCGCCATAGTTAGTACTATATGATAATAAAGATGTATTGGTGAACAAAACTATTGATAAAAATAGTAGTGCTTTTTATTACCTATGAGGAATATTAAGAGGTGCTTGGCTATGCCGGATGATGCCATGTGTACAACGAATAACAAGCGATACTAAACAACGGGCTATAATAGGAAGATAAACAGACAAGCGGGCGCATTCCCTCTATAGCACATGTTGTTGCTAGGATTCATGGTTTGTCATCGTCGGAGATATCGATGATGACAATGTTCTTCCCTTTGTCGCCGCATTCATGTTTGTTGCTGTCTTTCTCCACTTTGACAGACGATCCTTCCACATTGTCGTATATGACGTCGCGGACGGCTTCAAGCCAATCGTCGACCGTCTCGTTCTCCTTAATGTTTGCGTTTTGAGCAGCCCGGCTTGCTTTTGCTTCCATCTCTGTACGGCGTGAGTCACGTATAACGAGCTTGTAGTCTTCGTCATCCGTGTCGGAATCGGTGATGCAGTCGGTGTCGCTCGGTAAGGAGTATTCCTTGATGTCGTCGGAGTTGGAGGGAGCACTGACTTGACACCGTCAGTGTCGCTGAGCATGGAGTGGTATCGAGGCGTCTCTTCATTTGAGAGTGTGGCGTCGTGTCCTGTGCTGGATTGGCTCGCCTTGGCGATGCCTTTTAAATTCTCTGTTGGTGGCGTCTGAGATTCTGTCGAATTGATGCATGTGGGTGGAAAATCACATATATGAAACATAAAAAAATTGGTGCCTCCTTGACGCCTCAATGGACCTGTGTCGGCTGAGCGAGAGAACGCCCTATTTCATTTTGGAGAAAAGCGTATGTTCTTGGTTCGTGGGAAGACGCGTGTTTTTGGCTTTGTATCCTAGCATGTGTGACATGACGCATATTCTTGGATGTGTGTCCTAGCATGCGTGCATGCAAAAAAGGCATGTTGTCATGGTAAATTTTAAAGCCAGGTGGAGATAACTTCTGTGTATAGACCTGGGAAGACCTCATGTGTGTTGATGACATGTGTAACACTGTGGTAAGAACTCATATGTGTGGATGGCATGCATCATTTACTTTTGTAATCAACCTCATTCTCCTGATACAACGATCGTTAGTTTCTCTAATGGATTTATATCACATCTGTTAATCAGATTGTGCTCTCGTCTTTTAATCCTATGGTGTTACAAGCATGCACAACTAGCCAGGTGAGTAGCACACTATTTTCCATATATATATATAGATGTTGTTACATTTATTTACAAAATCGGCCAAATATTAAAACTTTGACTTAAAGCAAAAGATGGAAGTACACTTACTACGTTTTGGAAGGACACCTGGTTTGGGATCTCTCCACTAGCTATGCAGTTTTCTGACATCTACATTCTGCATAATGAATAAGGTAGAACAATTAGGAAATTTTGGGATGTCTCCCAACTTGAGCCGACCTTTAGATTGAATTTTGATGTTGTTATGAATTATGATGAACTATTGGTATGCATTAATGGGTATAGCATGTAGCGTAAGCTATAACAAGGACTGTGATGCCCTCATTTGGCAATACACAAGTAAGGATGATATTCCTACAGTCTCGCAGCTTCACATGCCTCCCAGGGTACACATTTTCCTGTGGCTGCTTGCACAAAACTAATGTCTGGGGATAACCTAAAGAAGAGAAATATGCATAAACCTGAGGACTCCATCTTTTGTTCTAAATTAGAATAAGTGAATCGCCTTCTTTTGGATGCATAGTACCTAAACAAATTTAGCCACGTATAACAAAATTTCATCAAATTACATGTTGGTGATTTCTATGAATCTATAGCTAGGTTCTGGGTGTCAAACAAAAAAAATGACCTTTTAAATTCAGTTTTTTTATGTTGTGGTGCTTGGGAGTCCATGAAAATCAAGAAATTGCCTTATTTTTAGTGGTCACCCCTGACTGGATGTTAAAAAGGTTTGGAGACTAATTCTCTGCTCTCTCAAGATATGGAGGCTGATCTTCAAGGATCATATGGTGTATGAAAGAGAGGCTTTGTTAGCTAATATCTCTGATCCCACGCACGTCAATGCAACTGGGATCTAGCTAAAGGGCAATCCTTCGCACTCCTGGGCTGATCATACTCCTGAGTAACCGGAGGTGAAGAAGAAAGCAAGCACAAATACTGGAAGACACCAACGCCGGTGGGGGAGGCACCCTTGATCTATCAAGATGCTGAAGCATAGACTTGTTCCCCTGAGCTTGTTTGTGCACCCATAGCTCTTGTAAAAAGATCTTTGCTCTGTTTTTCTTGTTGAACCTTCCCCTGCTCTCTTTATCCGCTTGATTGCTCGTCAGCTTCTAGTAACTAGAAATGTTCTTTCGCCAGAGGTTACATCTTTTGGTCGTCTTGCCCCATGGGGGTGATCCTGGAACTTTGTACTAAAACATGGTTCTCACTGGGGTTTGTTTCATTTCTATGAATTGGAACATTATTCCTTAGCTAAGTAAAAAAGACAACATTCTCGATTCTTGATACGTCAATAGTCAGAAATCCTAAATGTCATTCGGAGTCGTGATATGGTCGAAAATGTAAAAGTGAGCATGATTTTTTAAAACTTCAAGGGCATTTCAAGCTGAAAACAATCTACATGTACTCCCTCTTAGGGATTATAAGGCCCGAAAGCTTTTTAAAAATGTTAGAAATTGTAAGTCCTCTCCTATTTATTAGTCTCTTTCCTTCAATGCATGTTTTCATTTTTTCTACCTTCCACTGGTGGAAAAAGGGGTTCTAGTCCCGGGCCGCAACGGGTTCTAGTCCCGGTTTTGGGCCCGGGACTGCGAAAACGGGACTAGAGGCCCCCCTCTAGTCCCGGCTCGCAAAGGCCCGCGATAACGACCACGTGGGCTGTTTCAGCGCAGCGGAACCCTCTAGTCCCGGGCTGTAACACCACCGGGACTAAAGGTTTCTCTGGCAGAAGAACACCACATTTCTTCCGCATGCGTAGATTGTATTTCCTTTTTTTTGGCATTTTGTTCCTTTTTCATTTTGTGTTTCACTATAACAAACATATATTTCAGTATACATATTATACGCTACTACATACACACTACACGTCGATGCATTTATATAAGATCGATCCCTTGCAAGCATACATATAATCAATTATATCAAAAGGAAGAAATGTTTTGAAAATTACATGGTCATTGATGAATATATATATCATATGAGCTACATGGAGATGACTAAGGCAAATCGAGTTCCACGTCATCCGCATAATGCTCTCCATGTACATCAAGGACTTCCTTCATCATAAATCCCGCCAGCTCCTCTTGAATTGCTCTTATGCTGGTCTGCGGCTCTAGTGTCTCGCAAATCATAAATATAATGTGAGTCAACTTTCGCTCCTTTGGTCAACTCGCGGATGTACTCGCAGACGTAGTATCCACATAAATGATTTCCGGTGGCTGCAGTAAACTCTTCGCAATTTTATAAGTTAGCTCCTCTTTGAATGGACTGGTATTTTCTGCGAACCGTGTCCAACACCGCTCGGCAAAGAAAATGAACAAAGGAGTTATTAGTTACTTGATATCAGGAAATGAATGAAAGAGGACGATATAATGCGATAATGATTGAAATTACTTATGGAGCATTGCTTTCATGTCGCTCCACTTCTCTTGGTCCCAACTTAATGAGTCGTGGACTTCGACTAGGGACTTGTCAACTTGAATTTTTAGCAACATCCAGTGGAATCTACGGACATTTACATAAGCATACATGCATAGCTCATCCAGTAAGCAAAAATAAAATTTGTACAAGATATAAACACTCACTTGAAGTTGTAAGGAAATAGTATTTCCTTAACAAAATTATGCTCGGTTAAGAACCTGGACAGGTCTTCCTCCACGTCTTTGGGGTGATTCTTTAACGTATATTCATTAATGATATATGGGTCATGTGGCATCCCGCAAAACCACTACTAGAAAATCGCGTTGAATTTGTGCATTGCATCGTCGTCATCAAGCATTGTTTGCTTAAAACTATTTTTGTAAAGCCCGTTTTGTTTTCCAAACGCCCCGACTTTTGATTAGACGCCAAACCCCCGGATGTTCCGGATAATTTGTGTGTCTAGAACTAGTTATAAAAGCTATTTGAAAATAAATAAAATTTTAAATTATTTTAATAGGGGCAGTCGAACGGGCCGATTGACCCGATCGACCACCCCAGAAGAATATAAACGGTCCGCCCCTTATTTTTACTAAACCCACCAACTAACCTACCCAGCCCAACCCTCCACCTCACCCTAGCCAATCAACATGTGCCACCTCACCCTCTCCCTCTTTCCCCCTCCAATCCTATCCTGCCACATCACCCAACCCCCTCTCCCTCCTCTCTCTCCTCTCAACCCACCCAAACCGACCACACGCGCCCCTCTCCCCTGGCACGTCCCCGTTTTCCACCTCCCCCGGTCCACCCCGCGTCCCCCTGGTCCTCCGGTACCTGCCCCACCCCGACCCCCTCTCTCTGTTCCCCAGGCCCCACTCGCCCGGCCACCTGCCTCTCTCCCCTTCCCCGTTTTTTTTCTCTCTCCCTGGCGCCCGCGGGACGCGTCTCCCACCCCAGCGCGCACCTCGCCCCGCACGCCCCTGCGCCCCCTCCCTCTCTCTCAGGCGAGCCTCGCTCCGCCCGCCCGAGCTCCCCTTCCCAAGCGCCTCCGGCCCAGCCCGCCCTGGAGCCTCCACGCCTCCCATCTCGGCCTCCCTCGCCCCGTCTGCGAGCTGTCGCGGCCACATGAAGCCACCGCCGCCACCATCTGCCTCCACCCCGCCGCCAAGTCGGCCCGCCTCGTTCGCCTGACCCGGCTCGCCTCGTCAGCAGCTCCCTCCGCCGCCCCAGTCCGCTGGCCGCCTCATCTCTGTGCGCGGCCGCCTCTGCCATGGTGCTCCTCCCGCCACCGCCCGGACGACCTCTCCCTCCGCCGCTCCCGGCCGCCCGCACCCTCTGCGGTTCCCCTCGCCGCCGGCTCGCATCCGCCGTCCTTCTCTGCGACCCGCCGCTGGCCTCCCCGCCGTCCTCGCGCCGGTCACCTCCCCCAGGCAGCAGCAGCTCCCCGGCCTCGCCCTCCTCCTCGCCGCCGACCCGCAGCCTCCGTCTCGCCGGCCTCTCGACGCCGCCCCGCCATGGCCGACCCCGCTGCGCCCTACAGCGAGCTGCTGCCCACGTGCCTGCGTGCTGCCGCCCGATGTCGCCCTGATCCGAGCCCGGCCGCCCGCCTCCGTCGCCAAGGCTGCACCTCTGCCGTCTGCCTGGCGTCTCCTTCAAGTGTTGGTGCTGCTATCTGTCAGTAAAGTGGTGACATGGTGTTGGTATGTTGTCCACATCGTGATGTCTCGAGATCTTCATGAGGCCATCGACAAGCAAAGACGAACCCCGAGCTCTCCCTCATGGAAAACATGATCGCCACACGAACCCTAGCGCTTGTTCCCGGAGCTCGACGACCGAACACGACGTTCTCTCCCCCATGGAACCGAAGACCCCGATCTCAAGGTCCGCGGCGACAAGATCTTCCCGTTGACAAGGCCACCGACAATATCTTCGACATGCGTCGCCATATTCGCAGTTACGGAACCCGGGATCGACACAAGATCGAAGCACCAAGGCCTCCTCATGGAATCGCTAAGTTCTCGACGCCTGACGCCCGAGGCCGAGGACCCCGACAAGAACCACGACACGGAGGCGAGTACTTCACCCGGACCGCGGACCTGGCGCCGTTCCCCAAGTTCGCCACCGGTGAATAAGGAGAAAACCTCAAGGACTTGACACGGGCGCCAAGATCGCCTCTCACGGAAACGCGGGCCCAACAAGATCGGCACGACGACAGGAACAACCCCGACCCGGAAGAAGCCGATGCGACCGACACCGAACCAAGACCTGCTTCCCGGACACGACAAGAACTACCCCGATCCGAGACCCTAACCCCGGAGTTCGAGAACGACCCCGTCGAACCCTAAACCCTGGACCCCGAGACCGGACCCTGGACCCTGTCAAACCCCGGACCCCGGAACCCCAAGATCGTCGAAACCCCTAATGTGTGAACCTCTCCCCGAAAACCCTAATTTCATAATATAATACAATTGTTGCACATCAAATCATTCATCTCGCATGCATATCATGTGGATTGGGGGCCTTATGCCGATTCACCTAATAATTAAATATGGGGCCCATATGCGGGCAAATCTAGCCTTATATTGGCCTCATTTAAACTTGTGTAGCGAACCAGTACTATCTTTTGCCATGTTGAAACAACATTTAAATTGCGGGGTACCTAAACATCTTGAACCACCTAACTAATTGTCGGGACCCCGGATCCGCTTAATATTGACCTAATTGCATCGCACCTTGCCATGCCATACATCATACATGCATGATGCCGATCTTCTGCCGTCGTATTAAATATTGCATCCGGTGTTTCTTCTAGTATTTTGCTTCTTCGGATAAGGCCGTTGAGTTGATGTGAGCTTCGCCCGATCTTGGTTGAACCCTTCGACAATGTTTTCAAAGTAGCATCTCCCTCTTTCTACCTATCTTACTTTTATAGTATTTATTTCCCTCCGTTGATCTATTGCTATCGTGTTGCGATGCTCTAGTTTCGTGCCGTGATATTCCTTGCAGCCTTATATCGCCTTGGCCACATCCTATTACCTTGTTTGGTAGATAGTGGGACTTGGCGTCGTAGTTGCTTGCTCAAGTCTTGATGTGTGTCGTCATATGCCACAGATTCTGATGTATTGCCGCATGTTGATGTTGGAGATGATCCTAGTTTTACTTATCGTCACTTTAATTTCTGTTTAACAACTAAAATTGAAATAAGCGAGAGGCATCGGTGGGTGATAGAAAATATTTGGTTTCGACGCCCACTTGTGTCCCGTAAGACCCGAGTACTTGATACTGTTCCTTGATTTATCGCGCTATCCACATCCGGGAGGTATATGGGACCCCAGGCGAGCTTGATTCATCTTATTTCTTGGGGCCACAAACTAGTTTGAGGTTTTATTTACGATCCTGTACTTATGCCATGCTACTTCGTATTTAAATTGTGCGAGGAGCACCTGTCTTGTTAGGTAAGCGGAGTGTTTTCGCGGTATCGACAAGCCCAGCCACACTTCGGGTTCCCGGTCTTACCACCGACGCAAACCTTGAGCCCGTCTCGAGCTTGCTTACTCGTGTGGATCTACTCAATGGGTGGCCCCAAATAATTCTGAATCCTGTGATTGTTCACCGTGAAAGCCTCGTTGGGTTTTGATTTGGTTTTCGAGGTTGATCGAGCGTGTGTTGCTATTGGTGCACCGGCCGGGTAAAACTTTCGAAGCCGTGTCGCGGATATGGACGACTTGGAGCAGATTCTCGATCATAGACAAGCATAACTAAAGTTTATTGCTATAAATTTGACTTATAATGACTAGTAATCAGCTTCACTATAACGGAATGGCTAATAATACTGCCCACAATTGCTTGTTTGGATTGTCGCGACCATTGTACTGACTAGTAAGTATGGCAACTTCAACGGATTGGCTGAATAAAAGTACCAACAACTGCTGGGTTTTGGGTTTATATCATGCTATCTGCACGATTAGTAATTTGCAACTACAGCGGAATGATTAACTAAAAGGGCCCACTGTTTATTTTATCGGACGATTATCTATCTTGACTAGTAATTGCTACAACGATAACGAATAAATAGAAGCCAACGGTGTGAGTTCCTCGGTTGACTTCTCGTTTGGTCTCGAGGGGAAACGCCAGATGGGTTTGTTTGGCGCTAGTATCGGGTTGGATCTGAATAGGTCTTTCTTACCCTCTCGATAACCGGCGTTGTATCGAGTCTCTATAGGTTGTTTAGTGCAAGCCGCCGCTTGATCCACCATACCTATGTGGCGAGGACCGCCAATTCTAGCCTCGCTGTCTTGGCCTCAAGATCGACGCTCCTTCTTTTTCTTTTGCCCTTTGTCGGCACCCTTATGTTCAAGCAGGTTTTGAGATCGACGCCGTTAGCGAGGTTACCCTTCCGGCTTGGCACAGGCGGTTATGGACGCCATTGGTTATTCTTGGGGCTCTTAGCCCCATTTGCTTCTTGTCCGTAGTCGGACGCTCTACCGTTTTCAAGGTGATTTGGATCCTTGTACCGTATATCTGTATTCTTGACTCTTTGGGTCGCTGTTCTATATATCTGTTCTGTGGGTCCCATCGAGGACTGTTGTGTAATGTTATTACTTGCGTTTCCACCCTTGCGAAAGTGCTGGTGCACCTTTGAATCGTTTCTATGCGGGTTTGATGAATTTTCTCAAACTTGCATAGGTCCGATTCGAGGGTGTTCTGAGTGGTATCGAGCGGCGATTGCGATACCACAAGTCCAACTGTAGGATAACCTAGCTAACGGCCGAAGTAGAGTGTCAAAACTATTTTGCAAAGTCGGTTGGATAGTTCTGATTAGGTCTGATTTTACTCCTTACCCCTCTGCTGTTCTCCTCTTACCTCTACGTGTTTTGAATCCGCTCTCTTCTCTTTCTTCAAGTCCAGGATATCTCGTGGTTGGGTTCCGTCGTACCTTCAGGGTTTCGCTTTCTTCCTTTTGTAACGGAGGTGCTACGATCATCAATCTGCAACTTGTCTGTTGTATCCTTCATCCAATCTTTTGTTCTTGAGCTCTTTATCCATATGAGTTCCTTGCTGGGTATCAGTGTCGTTGAAAAACATATGAGAAGGACGAGCTTTGGTGAAGTTGGAGTCGACCTTGAGCATGTGTTGTTCATGCCAATGGAACCATCGCGAAACCTAATCAGTGTGTCTTTCATACGTTTTCTGTTGTATCTTCCGGAGTTTCCCGATGTGATGACATCGTCTACGCCAGATCCAAAGCAGAGTATGCATCACTTCTTTGTTCCGAACCTCGTTTGTCGAGATCTTCAGTCTGATTCCGAGAGTTGGTTGCTTAATCCGCCTATTCGTGTGCAGAGTAATGGTATGAGTGCGGGATGGAGTAGCTACCCTACCACTGCTCTTATCATTCGCTCTTGTACGTCGAATCAGTGGATCCAGCAATTTACTCCGTCCACGGAAGTTAGGGGTGGCTTTATTTGTTGATACCTCTACCTTCGACCTTTTGTTTCCGGAGTGTTCTCTCGACGATCAGGAGCAACGACCCTTTGTTGGTGGTGTCGCCGATTTCCAGATGAAGAAGGAACCCTCGTTAGTGGTGTCGCGAGGATCTATACGATGCGAGAAGATGCAGATCGCCGACCTTCCTTCCGGTACCATGAGGCGGATCTCGAGGGCGAGATCCATTGTTAGTGGTGTCGAATTGTGGCATCCCGCAAAACCACTACTAGAAAATCGCGTTGAATTTGTGCATTGCATCGTCGTCATCAAGCATTGTTTGCTTAAAACTATTTTTGTAAAGCCCGTTTTGTTTTCCAAACGCCCCGACTTTTGATTAAACGCCAAACCCCCGGATGTTCCGGATAATTTGTTTGTCTAGAACTAGTTATAAAAGCTATTTGAAAATAAATAAAATTTTAAATTATTTTAATAGGGGCAGTCGAACGGGCCGATTGACCCGATCGACCACCCCAGAAAAATATAAACGGTCCGCCCCTTATTTTTACTAAACCCACCAACTAACCTACCCAGCCCAACCCTCCACCTCACCCTAGCCAATCAACATGTTCCACCTCACCCTCTCCCTCTTTCCCCCTCCAATCCTATCCTGCCACATCACCCAGCCCCCTCTCCCTCCTCTCTCTCCTCTCAACCCACCCAAACCGACCACACGCGCCCCTCTCCCCTGGCATGTCCCCGTTTTCCACCTCCCCCGGTCCACCCCGCGTCCCCCTGGTCCTCCGGTACCTGCCCCACCCCGACCCCCTCTCTCTGTTCCCCAGGCCCCACTCGCCTGCCACCGCTCTCTCCCTTCCCGCTTTTTTTCTCTCCTGGCGCCATGGAAGCTCTCCCCCAGTGGCACCTCGCCCCGCACGCCTGCGCCTCCCTCTCTCAAAGAGCCTCGCCGCCCTCTGCCACGCTCAGCTCCCTTCCCAAGAACCGCCTCCGGCGTCGCCCCGCCCTTGTGAGCCTCCACGCTCCCGCATCTCGGCCTCCTCGCCCGTCTGCTCTCTGCTGCCATCAGAGCGCCACCGTCGCCACCATCTGCCTCCACCCGCCAAGTCGGCCCGCCTCCGTCATCGCCGACCCGGCTGCCTCAAATCCCGGCTCCCCTCCGCTCGCCCCAGTCCGCTTGGCCGGCCTCATCTCTGTGTGGCCGCCCTGCCCAGGTGCTCCTCCGCACCGCCGCCACGACCTCTCCCCTCACCGCTCGCTCGGCCGCCAAGCACCCTCTGCGGTTCCCTCGCCGCGGCTCGCATCCGGCCTTCTCTGGCGACCCGCCCGCCGCTGGCCTCCCTCCGCCGTCTCGCCGGTCACCTCCCAGCAGCAGCTCCGGCCTCGCCCTCCTCCCTGCCGCCGACCTCCGCGTCTGGCCTCTCGGCCGCCCGCCATGGCCGACCCCAGCTGCGCCCTACAATGTGCTGCGTCTGCGTCCGCCCGATGTCGCCCTGATCCGAGCCCGGCCGCCCGCCTCCGTCGCCAAGGCTGCACCTCTGCCGTCTGCCTGGCGTCTCCTTCAAGTGTTGGTGCTGCTATCTGTCAGTAAAGTGGTGACATGGTGTTGGTATGTTGTCCACATCGTGATGTCTCGAGATCTTCATGAGGCCATCGACAAGCAAAGACGAACCCCGAGCTCTCCCTCATGGAAAACATGATCGCCACACGAACCCTAGCGCTTGTTCCCGGAGCTCGACGACCGAACACGACGTTCTCTCCCCCATGGAACCGAAGACCCCGATCTCAAGGTCCGCGGCGACAAGATCTTCCCGTTGACAAGGCCACCGACAATATCTTCGACATGCGTCGCCATATTCGCAGGCCACTTCGCGGAACCCGGGGATCGACACAAGACTGAAGCACCAAGGCCTCCCTCATGGAATCGCTAAGTTCTACTAACGCCCGATGCCCGAGGCCGAGGACCCCGACAAGAACCACGACACGGAGACGTCGAGTACTTCACCCCGGACCCCGCGGACCCTGGCGCCGTTCCCCAAGTTCGCCACCGGTGAATAAGGAGAAAACCTCAAGGACTTCGGCACGGAGCGCCAAGATCGCCTCACGGAATCCGAAACGCGGGCCCAACAAGATCGGCACGACGACAGGAACAACCCCGACCCGGAAGAAGCCGATGCGACCGACACCGAACCAAGACCTGCTTCCCGGACACGACAAGAACTACCCCGATCCGAGACCCTAACCCCGGAGTTCGAGAACGACCCCGTCGAACCCTAAACCCTGGACCCCGAGACCGGACCCTGGACCCTGTCAAACCCCGGACCCCGGAACCCCAAGATCGTCGAAACCCCTAATGTGTGAACCTCTCCCCGAAAACCCTAATTTCATAATATAATACAATTGTTGCACATCAAATCATTCATCTCGCATGCATATCATGTGGATTGGGGGCCTTATGCCGATTCACCTAATAATTAAATATGGGGCCCATATGCGGGCAAATCTAGCCTTATATTGGCCTCATTTAAACTTGTGTAGCGAACCAGTACTATCTTTTGCCATGTTGAAACAACATTTAAATTGCGGGGTACCTAAACATCTTGAACCACCTAACTAATTGTCGGGACCCCGGATCCGCTTAATATTGACCTAATTGCATCGCACCTTGCCATGCCATACATCATACATGCATGATGCCGATCTTCTGCCGTCGTATTAAATATTGCATCCGGTGTTTCTTCTAGTGTTTTGCTTCTTCGCGGATAAGGCCGTTGAGTTGATGTGAGCTTCGCCCCGATCTTCGGTTGAACCCTTCGACAATGTTTTCAGGCGAGCATCTCCCTCTTTCTACCTATCTTACTTTTATAGTATTTATTTCCCTCCTGTTGATCTATTGCTATCTGTGTTGCGATGCTCTAGTTTCCGTACCCGTGATATTCCTTGCAGCCTTATATCGCCTTGGCCACATCCTATTACCTGTTGTTTGGTAGATAGTGGGACTTGCGCGTCGTAGTTGCTTGCTCAAGTGCTGATGTGTGTCGTCATATGCCACAGTTGCTGATGTATTGCCGCATGTTGATGTTGGAGATGATCCTAGTTTTACTTATCGTCACTTTAATTTCTGTTTAACAACTAAAATTGAAATAAGCAGAGGCATCGGTGGGTGATAGAAAATATTTGGTTTCCGAACGCCCACTTGTGTCCCGTAAGACCCCGAGTACTTGATACCTGTTCCTTGATTTATCGCGCTATCCACATCCGGGAGGTATATGGGACCCCCTGAGCCGTAGCTTGATTCATCTTATTTCTTGGGGCCACAAACTAGTTTGAGGTTTTATTTACGATCCTGTACTTATGCCATGCTACTTTACGTATTTAAATTGTGCGAGGCACACCTGTCGCTTAGGTAAGCGGAGTGTTTTCGCGGTATCGACAAGCCCAGCCACACTTTCGGGTTCCCGATCGTTTCTGACCACACGCAAACCTTGAGCCCGTCTCGAGCTTGCTTACCGTGGCGGGATCTACTCAATGGGTGGCCCCAAATAATTCGAATCCTGTGATTGTTCAACGTGAAAGCCTCGTTGGGTTTTGATTTGGTTTTTCCGAGGTTGATCGAGCGTGTGTTGCTATTGGTGCACCCCGGTAAAACTTTTCAAAGCCGTGTCGCGGATATGGACGACTTGGAGCACAGTATCTCGATCATAGACAAGCATAACTAAAGTTTATTGCTATAAATTTGACTTATAATGACTAGTAATCAGCTTCACTATAACGGAATGGCTAATAATACTGCCCACAATTGCTTGTTTGGATTGTCGCTTGCGACCATTGTACCTGACTAGTAAGTATGGCAACTACAACGGATTGGCTGAATAAAAGTACCAACAACTGCTGGGTTTTGGGTTTATATCATGCTATCTGTACCTGATTAGTAATTGCTGCAACTACAACGGAATGATTAACTAAAAGGGCCCACTGTTTATTTTATCAGGACGATTATCTATACTGACTAGTAATTGCTACAACGATAACTGAATAAATAGAACTGCCAACGGTGTGAGTTCCTCGGTTGACTTCCTCGTTTGGTCTCGAGGGGGAAACGCCAGGATGGGTTTGTTTGACGCTAGTATCAGGTTGGATCCGAATAGGTCTTTCTTACCCCTCTCTGATAACCGACAGTTGTATCGAGTCTCTATAGGTTGTTTAGTGCAAGCTGCCGCTGCCGCTTCAGTCCACCATACCTATGTAGGCGAGGACCGCCGAATTCTAGCCTCGCCGTGTACTGGCCTCAGTACTGACGCTCCTTCTTTTTCTTTTGCCCTTTGTCGGCACCCCTTTTGTTCAAGCAGGTTTTGAGATCGACGCCGTTAGCAGGGTTACCCTTCCGGCTTGGCCTGGGCAGGGTTATGGACGCCATTGGTTATTCTTCAGGGCTCTTAGCCCCATTTGCTTCTTGTCCGTAGTCGGACGCTCTACCGTTTTCAAGGTGATTTGGATCCTTGTACCGTATATCTGTATTCTTGACTCTTTGGGTCGCTGTTCTATATATCTGTTCTGTGGGTCCCATCGAGGACTGTTGTGTAATGTTATTACTTCGTTTTCCACCCGCACGAAAGTGCCTGGTGGGCACCTTTGAATCGTTTCTATGCGGGTTTGACGAATTTTGCTCAAACTTGCATAGGTCCGATTCTGAGGGTGTTACAGGTCAATGAACCCAACGTCGTATCTTCTAGCTCTTTTACATTCAAGCATCTTCATTCTGCAAAATATAATATCATAATACAAAAGGATATATAGTTAGGATAATATATTAAATGCAATGAACGAGCTAAAGCGACAAACTTAATTATAAAAATAAATAACTTACAGACAGTAGCAACCAATGATAGATTTATCGAGGGCGCGCTGGTTGTATAACTGAAACAGTTCGGTCATTTGAACCTGTATCGAGTATGGTTTGAAGTGATGCTCCTTTCTAACGTCCACCGGAAACCAATCTTTATGATGCTTTTTTTTTCTGCTTGCGACATGTACCATTCATGCAGATTTCGCATATGTGTGGATAGACGCGCGAGCTCCTCATTACTGACTAGAGGCTGCCCTTGGACATACTGCCGTACTATCTGAACCACTGGCGTATCTTCATAGCCTAAATATTGACCAAGAGACATATTTGCTTCGTTAGCAAGTGCTTTGGCCTCCGATACAGTGATTCCCATAAGTGCAGCATTTTTACGGGCTCTAGGGTCCATTATTTGCATGTCCATATCCATTTCAGCTCTGAAGGCCTTGTCGAGGTCTGAAATGACTTTAAGCGGGGCGACCGATTGATTCTTCTGTGCTCCGAGCTGGGCAACTTACTTCCCGCTTTTTGCACTTGTGATTTTTTTCTTCTGTGCTTGCTTAATAATCTCCCAGTCATAGTCTGATTCCAGATTCATCGATATCTGGGATGGTTGCTCAAGAAAGGACTTAGCCCACTTTGTTATTTTTTCGTTATATACCGGCTTTGGCTCAGGCTTTTTGGGTGCAAAATGCGCCTTAACTTGGGCAGCCACATCCGCGTTAGTTTCCTCGTTGGTCTTGTCATAAGGTCTCTTTGGAAGAGCCGACGGGATATCGACTATCTTCGGCGTTTGACCTTTCTTCGATGTGGGGCGCGGGGGACCATCGAACTTCCGTTTCTTCGACGAGGTAGTAGTATTGCACGGAGGCGGAGGCGGATATCGAGTTGATGTACTCCTGCTGCGGCGATCGTCAGCGGGGCGGGGTGGACTTGGAGGTTGGCGATAATCGGGTTGGGGTGGACTTGGAGGTTGACGATATTCGATGCGGGGTGGATTTGGATTCCTTGGAGTCGGTGGCCTTGGCACCGAGCCTGGAAACTTGATGTACTTCTTATTCCATAGAATGATGTTGCGCTTGACATCTCCTAGTTTCGTAAGGCCTTCAGGCGTAGCGATTTCAATCTCTAGGTCCGCAAAATCCTCCACTATGTCATCCACCGTGACACGAGCATAGCCTGGTGGAATCGGAAGTGAATGGTGGAGTGCTCCAGGTAGACAAGGTAAAGCAGTGCCGATCGCCACCTTGAAGGACAGGTTGTTCATTGGCTGATGTAGCTCACATTGTGCCATCTCTCTGACATCATCCACGGGGTAGTGAGGAGCCGGTGCATCATCCAGCAGTGCTTGATCATCAGCACGGACCTCTGTGGAAGCCACGCTGCTTCTCCGTTGGCTAAGATCCAATGCAGGATCATCAGACCGCGGGTGAGTTGACGACGGTGGCCTTTGGCTAATTTCATGCATGAGGTTCTTTAGATCAGCTAGGTCCTGCTCTACCCTGGAGATCCGGTCTGCCTCCTGGTCCTTCTTTCTCTGACGGCTTCTGTAACTGGCATCGTACAGAGGAAACCCTTTCTTCCACGAGACACTGGCGCCTTTGCCTCGTGTTCGTCCTCCCTTTTCAGGATTCCCTAGGGCGCGTGTCAGCTCGTCGTTCTCTCTCTCACGACGGAACAATCCCAATTGAGAATCGTTCATTGCTTGAATAAGGTCTTGGGAGGGTTTTAGAATTTTATCATGAAATAATGTCTTCCCTGTTTCTGGGTCCAAGGATCCCCCGTGCCCGTACCACCAGTGCTTTGACCTCTCGGGCCATCCATCTGTACCAGGAGTGATGCCTCTAGCCCTCATATCCTTCTCCATAGTTTCCCACTTAGGGATGGCACTCTTGTAGCCACCTGTCCCCATTTTATGATGGTATTTCTTGTTGGCAGCATTTAACGCGTTCTTTGCAGACTTTGCCTTTGCTTTATCAGATTGCTTGTACTGTACAAAATCGGGCCACTGTTCTCTCAACTTCTCGTTTACTCCTGTGAAGTCTGGAGTTTTCTTTTTCGCGACATATTTCGCGTATAAATTTTTCTTGTGGTTCCGGTACAGTTCAGCCATCTTGCTTAGTGCCCACTCCTTGACTTTCGCTCTATTTTCAAGCCCAACCGGCCTTGGGGTAATACCATCTACCTCAAATTCCTCATACTCTGGAGGTAGTATGAAATGCGCTATGAGCTTCTGCCAAAGGTCATCTTTGGCATCATCGGTGACATAGCTGTTGGATTCTTCACCGGGTTTCTTTGACTTATTCCATTCTTGGATGGTGATCGGCAGGTTGTCCCTAACCAGCACCCCGCATTGATTTATAAACATCCTCCGGTGCTTCTCTGGAGCAATCGGTTCACCATCATCAGCTATTTCTTCGATGGTGAACCTCTGATTACCATCCAACTTTTTGTTCGGCCCTCGTTTCGTTCGAGCTGTCGATTGTGAATTGGAGAAAACAATCAACATGATAAATGTGGAGTTTTTTATTATTGTTCCATCAGTGAAAACCTCATTCCATTCTAAGCTCTGAAACTCTAAAATTACACATTTCAATTTTCAGTAACTATGTGCCTAATCAAAATTTGTTACACATATATATCAAAATCCTTCTAGATACTTCTAGAGCATGCATGCATTTGATCCATATCTCTATACTTCTAGAGCATTATATAGAGCTAAAGTAGCAATAAGAGATGAAAGAATGAAGTTCTAACCTTTTAAAGCTTTGGATTTAGGTGTTGCAAACTAAATCTTGACAAATCTTGAGAAAAAAATGGCATGAACTCTCTTGCTTTCTTTGAGAAAAATGGCCACCATATGCTTTAGGGCAGCTGGCCAGGGAGCTGTATATATAGTGATGGACAATTAGTCCCGGGCCCGGGACTAATGCTCTGGTCCGGCCCGGGACTAATGCTTATGGCCATTTCTAGCCGTTGGAGGCCTCACGGACCGGGACTAGTGCTAGCACTAGTCGCGGTTCGTGACGGGTCGGGACTGCTGGGCTTCTAGTGAACGAACCGAACATGGTTTTTCCAGTAGTGTTCTCTCATGCATATGTAACTATTGGTGCATGTAGTAATCAAGAGGGTCCTATCAAAATGGTCCATAGGGCTTATAATTCCTAACAGAGGAAGTACATATTGATATATTTACAATATATAAAATACGTTATAGTCTAGACTACACAAAAAAGATGTTTTCTCACGAATTGTCTCTCCAAAAGTAGCGCACCATTCACCTTCTTGATATCCAACTTTTGTCTTTCTTTTTTGTGTAGGCTGGAGGATGGAGTATTTAACAAAATGAAATCTAGCAGGCCTATAGAATCCCTATTTATAACTAGGTTATTATAAGTTCCGTTTTCAATACCGAGCTTCATGGAGCCCGACCATCACAACGCCTAGCTTTTCTATGGTCAACTAAAAATTTCGAAAGCTGAATTTCCCGACAATGTCTATATGATTAATCTACATAGACTATAGTGAAGCAAGGACTGCATTGATCCCGAGCCTTGGATCATGCGAAGTCGCACGTTCGAACAGTATTTTAATTGGCATCCTACGTAACGCATCGATACCTTGTTTACAGACAACCAGAACACGGCATGTTGAATTTCAAAAATCAAACCGAAGGCGTGTGTAGTCCAAAAGTCCAAGTAAAAACTTTAGAAAACGAAGCGATCGAGAAATACAATCATATCATGCCACGACAAGAAGGCAATTCGAGTCAGGCTGGAATCGTCTACCACTCGATCAGGGAAGGAATATCCGCCCTTTCGGCTCGCGCGCCGCTGCTTAGCTGTGACCCGTGACTTGGACCGGAGTAAATTGCCCATTGGATCGATCGAGATCGTGCCGGAACTGTCGTCGAGTCGATCGCCTCGCACCGACTCAGCCGTTGTCAAAGTCGCCGGTCGTCGCCCCGTCGGCACGGCCAGGCGCAGCGCGCCCCACGTTAAAAGACTTGACTCGGGAGCACCTACAGCTATCGCCGGCGTCTGTGTTATTCGTGCCATGGTCTCCGTCGTACCGCACTCCCGCTGGTGCTCTACAGTCCACAGTGATCGGCTAGTGGCAGAGAAAACACGAAAATTTTGGAGAAGAAGGAGATCGATATGATATCCGGCCGGCTAACTTGCGAGCAGGCTTTCTGTGACGCTTCACCCTTTGGATACAATGTTGCGAAAATTCTAGGGAGGCGGTGTTTTTGGCTCATATGTGTAGATACACCTGTTACTATGAAAAATTGCATAAGAAATGCGGTGTAGATACACCTGTTATGAAAATTCTACGGATGCGGTGTTTTTGGCTCATATGTGTAGATACACCTGTTATGAAAAATTGCATAAGAAATGCATTTTAAAATGTTATAAAATATTAAAAGAAACTCACAGATACATCTTCTCTAGGCAAGTAACACAAATATTTCTTTTTACCGAAATTTTGAAACCAAACATTAAATGTTCGGATGTACACATGAAGTTGATTATTTTTTATCATTTTAATGTTTTTAAACAATAGACACATCTACACATGTGAAGCAAAGTGGATTCGTGCAAATTATAGGAATTACATTTGTTGAACCAAACAAGGGGCATATAATCGTACATACCTCATCCACCCGGTGCACGCGCTCTCTTTATTAAAAATCATATAACGTGCATGTAAAATACCTCTGTTGCATGGTGGAGGACTCCTTACTTAAAAAAAAAAACTCATTTTAATCCAAATTAGTTAACTCAATTTTTTTAAAATACGGATGTATCTAGTACTAAATCATGTCTAGATACAATCGTATCTAGAAATCTAAATCAACTAGTTTAGGTCAGAGGGAGTAACTTAAAGTTTGATAAAATTATATTAACATCTATAAAATTTATATCATTAGATGCGTATTGTAGTATACTTTCAGACATCTGAAACCTTCTACACAATCACTTGTGCACAGGGAACAATGCTACATACACCCATTCAAATAGTTTGAACGTATCCGTGATGCACAATAATATATTTTCTCACCTATTTCAAAATAGATGTCCTTTGAGAAAATGAGAAATCAAAATATATTTGTTTTGTCACTAATTAATTACAATAGGTCAATTAAATGCAAATCGCATAATTATTTTTGCCATCAATCTTTTAGAAGGAAATTAAAATAGAGTATATTCTCTCCACATTGTTGTCCTTTCTAAAATATTATTTTCTATGGTCTTTCTTGGAGAAAATGACGCAAAACTACCATGTTTGAGCCATTACCACCTTAGGGATTTTTAACACATAAAATCCATTTTGGGTAGGGGTGTGACAGAAAGCTCTAACTCGGCGTGTTTAGTTCTTTAACAACATTCCTGGCAGGTGGGGGCCGCTGTCAGTGCCGACGTGGCACGGTCTTGATAGAGGGAGACAATGGCCATGAGGCGCACGACGACAATGGTCGTTAGGACAGCTTCTCCGTGTCGATTTCATTGGCTATCTCCTCATTACCCTCTTTCCCCAACCTATCGACGCCCCGCTGTCGTACTGCCGCAGCAAGTTCTCCCCATCGCCGACCATTGCCGCCATGGTTTTGTGGAGCGATGGAGAAGAGTCGACGCACTACCCGAGCTCAGACGACGATGTGAGTACCCTGCACCTGCGTTGTTCGATTTCTAGGGTTAGTTCATTAAAATTTGGCGATTCTTTGGAATCAGGTGGTTTCTTCTATAATTTGTGTCATGTTTCAACATGTTAGAGTATGAACAACACCTACGATTCAGGTTTTTGTGGTTTAGCCGACGATGGGGAGGAGCCTGTTCTCTGTAAGTGTGGATTTGTGGCCGCCAAATTCATAGCATGGGGGGATGTAACACTGGAAGGAGGTATCTAGCTTGTGAAGGGCACGTATGTGAGCATTTTCTAATTAGTATAGATAGTGAATACAACTAATTTTAGTCAAGTATGTGTTAATTTATAGTCTGCATTAACTGATGTAGGATGGAGAGCTGATGTAGGATGGAGAGAAGTGTTCATACGTGCATTGGGTTGATCCAGTGTGGCCAGATGCTCTGATGAAAGCAATGGGAAAGCTTTGGGAGATGTTTTCAAAATCTAAATAAGATAGGGTGAATGATGCACTAGACTACGTGGAGAAGAAGTTTGAGTTTGAAGACCAAATTAAGAAGCTCAACCAAGATCTAAAGAAATCACATGATGAAGATGCAAAAGAAGTGAAAGAAAAGCAGGTGACTTTAGCCCACAAGGCCAGAGCTTAACAAGCTTTGATGGTTGCAAGGGCTAACCTTCAGGAGAAAAGGACGACTGATGCAACAACTGTCAACATGCACACATATTTTTTGATAAAGGCAGAGAAAGATAGGGATAAGTACACGGAAGAAAAGAGGAAGAGCAATAGGGCTACAGGGTAAAGTTCAAGAAGATAAAGGAGCTTGCTGAGATGTAATTTAATTATGATGTGTTGTTGAATAATGATGTGAGCTTGTTGTGAAGAATGGTTTAATTATTTGTGAGTTGTAATATGTTGAACTGTAATGCATTTGGTCGGTGAACAAGGTATGAATTATTGTTGAATTATTAGTGTTGTAATATCCGTGAGATTGCTTTGAATAAGGTTTGAATTATTTGTGAGTTGTAATATGTTTGTGAAAATTATCTGTGAAAAATGGCAATTATCTGTGAGCTTGTTGTGAACAATGGCATGTTGAATGATTGGTGTTGAGCAGAACTAATTATTGGCAGATAAACAACACACACTTGCTCACAGTCAAAATATCACCATATATTCTCATTCATTTAGAAGGGCACAGGTTCAACAGAGAGCAATATTCAACATACATCACCAGGTTGTGCATGTCTCCCAGCAGTTTGCACAACAAACACTTAAAATTAGAGGTTCAACAGGTAGGAAATGACAGTGCAACAATTAAAACCAGTTTTTTAGACCTTTCATATTTCCTAACCATCTCTTCCACCTTAACATTGCTATCCATAATTTCTAGCCCATTCACTCCCTCCCCTTCTTCTTTTACATAGTACATTGAATCACACAGACCATAACCTTTCTTCTCCATCGGTCCCAACAAATTCAGAAACCTTATATCTGATCTTACCATTTTTGATTGCACAAATTTAACACCATCAAATTGAATGTACAGATCCCAAATCTCTGAATGTGGCCTAAAATAAATTTAAGATAATGTGCAACAATTATTTTCTACTACTAAATATGACCAAATTGGAGACAAATCATAACTAATGAATTGCCAAAGGCATAGAAGAGAAAAGAAGCTTACCCGCCGTCGGAGACATAGTGGCTGAGCGGGTCCTCGCTTAATTGGCTCGTCGTAGCCAACTAAGATGAAGAAGCTTCCTCATGTGTGGCGTCCTGGACCGGCTCTGGCGTGACGTCCTGGTCCGGCCCCGGCGCAAGATCCATCGACTCGGGTCTTCATCAGAGTCCAAATCGACGGACCCCATATTGAATCCGAGACCAAAGAGCACCTGCCGCATGAAACGACCGCTGCCGTCTCCACTGCGACCCCATCCGTCGCCGTTCGGTGTCCCTCCGCCTCCACTCGCCATTGCTATCGCGGGAGTGGCAAAGTAACCGAAATATGCAACTCACAACTGAGCTGCGAGAGGATCGAGGCTGCCCTAACGACAGCTGTTGTCGCGCGCCTCATGGCTGTTGTCTCCCTCCGTCAAGTCTGTGCTACGTCGGCGCTGACAGCGGCCTCACCTGCCAGGAATGTTGTTAAAGGGCTAGACACGCTGAGCTTTCTATCACACCCCTATCCCAGAAGTAGATTTTATGTGTCAAAAATCCGTAAGGTGGTAGTTTTTTAACAAGAGTGACACAAATATGGTAGTTCTGCGTCATTTTCTTGTCTTT
Organism: Avena longiglumis; assembly: GCA_030063025.1. NCBI lineage: Eukaryota > Viridiplantae > Streptophyta > Magnoliopsida > Poales > Poaceae > Avena > Avena longiglumis. Next base: position 329,051,952 of record CP125978.1, read on the forward strand.
TTTGTATAGTGAACAATGAGTTACCACAAATAATGTTTTTACATAACTGCTACAATTTATGTTTTTACTATGTTTTCCATAGTCTTTCTGGTAGTAAACAATGAATTACCACAAATAATGTTTTTACAGAGTTGCTACTGATTACTATGATTTTTATTGCACTTTCTTCATTCCTTTCTATAGTGTTTATAATTTCTGGCATGGAAATTAACGAACATATGTGGAGGAAACATTAGACTAGTTTTGGATGGGGTTACTCTTGGCTAATTAACTGATAAGATTGAGGGTTTGCATGAGATAATGAGGCGTAATTAAATCCCTAAAAATTTATCTAGACGAGTTGTGTAACGTAGCAATCTTATATTTTAGATTGTTTTTCACAAAAAACTATAGACGGGGTATCATATATGTTACATGTTAATAGAATAATTATTTGTCCGGGTCTTAGTTAACGAAACCTAACACAACGGAGTGAGTAGGATTGACGCGATGATGGAATAACTAACCAACAGCTATTTTTGCACTACAAAGTAATACAAGAGGGGGTCTAGCTTGATAAAGAAGGAAATCCCATAAGATTTTCCCCGTTACACGGTTGGAACCATTTGAAATGCCATCTAAAAACAAAAAAAAAAGAATACAAAAAGGGTCTGCACGGAGCCAAATACAATTCTCCATCTGAATCCAAGTACTAGTACTATTCTCCATCTCAAAACAATATTCGTAAACAAGTGTACAATTCAAACTTCAACGGTCAACATTCAAAACCCAATCCCAAGGAAAGAACCCGCCCCAGTCTCCCCTTTCTCTTTCCCTCCCGCCGCTATTCAAACAAGCGCACGCTCACGTTCAACTATGCCGTCCACAACCTATATATCACCGCACTTTCACCTCGCCCCCACCCAAAAAAGCCATCGTCATCCGCCGCCATCTCGCGTCGACTCCGATATACAGTCCCGGCCGCGCGCCTGACGCCAACTCGCGGCGATCCACGCGGATCGATGGTCACGCCGCTGCCTCGCTCCCGCGCTCGCGCGTTCCGCGGCGCGGCGCGTGGTGCGCCTGAGATACCACTCGCTGTGAGACGGACGTGGCAGGACGAGGCCGCCGAGCCCGAGCCTGCCATGCCTACGCACTTCCTATGCCCTATCTCGCTGGACATGATGCGGGACCCCGTCACGGCGCCGACGGGGATCACGTACGACCGAGAGAGCGTGGAGGGGTGGCTGGAGCGCGGCCACTCCACGTGCCCCGTCACCGCCCGGCCGCTGAGGCTGGAGGAGCTCGTCCCCAACCACGCGACGAGGAGGGTGATCCAGGAGTGGTGCGTCGCCAACCGGGGCCTCGGGGTGGAGCGCGTGCCCACTCCCCGCGTCCCTGTCTCCGCCTTCGACGCGTCCGAGCTCCTGGGGGCCGTGTCCGCGGCCGCGAGGCGGGGCGATGGGCCGAGGTGCCGGGAGCTTGTTGCGAGAGCCAGGGCGCTCGGGAAGGAAAGCGAGCGCAACCGGAGGTGCTTCACGTCCGCGGGCGCCGCCCGCGCGCTCTCTTCGGCGTTCTGCCATCTTGCCAGCGAGCGGGTGGTCCCGGCGACGGCCCTAGAGGAAATCTTGGCGGCGTTGGTCGTGTTCTTACCGATTGACGAGGAGTCCAGGCGCAGCATTGCCTCCCCGGCGTCGCTGGACTCCGTCGTGTCTATCCTGTCCCACGGCGAGTTACCGGCGAAGGTCAGCGCCGTCGTCCTTCTCCGCGAGATCGCCTCGTCGTCCGACAGTCTGTGCCTCGAGGCAATGTCCAAGACAAACGGCATGTACTCCACGCTTGTCAAGCTCTTGAAGAAGCCTGTCTCGCCACAGGCGACCAAGTCGGCGCTGGTAACCGCGTACTACCTCGTCGCGCATACCGAGCTCGCCGCTTCCAGCCTCGTCGACCTCGGCATGGTTCAGCTCCTCGTCGAGCTACTGGTGGATGCCGACAGAGGCACGACGGAGAAGGCGCTTGCCTTGCTGGACAGCCTCCTCCTCATCGGCAAGGGACGCGACGCGGCGTATGCGCAGGCGCTGGCTGTGCCGGTGATCGTGAAGAAGATGCAGCACGTGTCTGACATGGCGACCGAGTTTGCCGTGTCGGCGCTGTGGCGGCTGTGCAAGAACTTCTCGGCGGACGGCGGCGGGTGCAAGGCCGAGGCGCTGCAGGTCGGCGCGTTCCAGAAGCTCTTGCTGCTGCTGCAGGTGGGCTGCGAGGGCGTGACGAAGGATCGGGCTAGCGAATTGCTCAGGCTTCTCAATGGATCGAGAGACGGCGCCGAGTGCATCGACACGGTGGATTTCAAGGGGATCAAAAGACCCTTTTGAGTGTGCATATCGAAACCTGGTTACGATGTGGATAGAAACATGGAACCATGCAGATAAAATTAGGTTTAGATTCTCTCTTTTATTTTGGGAAGAATTACTCTACGCACGGGGAGTGTTTTGGGAACCCGGAAATACGATTCCGCTGAAAATTAGTCAAAATGATATCTACAAGTTGTGAACCATATAGAAAAAACCATGCATGTATAGAATATGTAGAAACTTGCTCTTGTAAATTTTGGCAAAAAATGTGAAAATTGGCAGACTGTGCAGAAAGCACACAATTGAATCATCCGTTGGGCAAGCTAACTTTGGGGAAAAAATTACCTAAAAAAAAAACTTTAGAAAAATATCATCTAATGGGGTTTGCACCTAAATCCCAATTTTAAAATTTCACACCCATTTGTGCTTGGCCTATAGAAATATTTCTATGAATTTAGAAAGATGATCATTTTGTAGGCAAACTAAATTACTGATGTGTTAGATCATGTATGTGTCGTGGAAGAAAATTAGACTCGAGAATACTCATATCATATAATTGCTTAGGGTTCGACCATTTTCTTTTTCATGGTTGCTTCAAAAGAAAAGTTACCTCCATGGATTAGGGTTTGGATTAAGTGGTCAAAGTCTCACAAATATTGGACAAATAAGATGGATGGTAACTTGTTAGGTTAGGAAATTGGGGTTGTGGTGGCAAATCTGGTGACTGCAACCGTCGGAGAAAGTATTTGAGGTGGTAGTAAATGGTAACCATCCTAAAAGGTGGTGCTAAAAGACATTGACCATACATAGAGATGATGACTGATACACATTTTTTTGCATACAAATAATATACAGATCCCATCATTAATTTTGCTAAATTGCATGTGCCAAGGGATGATCTTATAAGTTACAATTAAAATTTCTTGTGAAAGAGAAACAATAGCATAAACCCGCCATAGTATAAGACTGGATTAGTTGTACCCTAGTGGATACTAATTACATCATTTTGTAAGTTTTCACTCTAATAACAGTATTTAGCAAACTCCTCTATTTTCTCAGACCAGGGTTATTTCCACCCAAAATGGTGTATTTTCTTCTCTATATATATGTTCTTTAATTACCATGGAAAAAGATAGACCTTACATTTAGTTACTGAGAGAGTATGCACCAATTTTTACCGCTTACAAAATCTTTTTTAAAATAAAGCAAACGATTTGCCATTTTTATTGATTACAAGATTTTTAGAGGTCTTACAAGCCACCCTTGGCACAAGGGACAAGACGAATAAAGCAAGTCCTACTCTCGCGGCACAATATTACAAATCTCTTTAGCACCCACGAGGCTCCACATAGCCGCGTCCTCCTTGACTTTCATGAATATGTTGAGGTCGATGATTGACTCCTAAAAGCTCTTTTGTTCCTCTCCTTCCAAATTTCCCAAGAGACAAGCATTGCAAGTGAAGCCAAAGCTTTCCATGAAGAGCCAAGTGGCATCAAGATCAACATCATCACAGCTTATAAGTGCCACTTGGCTCTTAATTGTAATTTGTAACGAGATATGTGGTGTTGTCAAACTTATCCACGTTGATGTTAAGAAATTGATGTATTCTTTATTTGGGGTCACAAAAATAGCGGCATCATCAGCCTATAGAGAGGTATGAATTCTTACTGATGAGCCCGACGATGAGGTACATATGGGGTGCCATGTAGAGGTTTCTTCTCCAGAAAGATTTAGCTAGATGGCACAAGAGAAAAACCGCGACGTGGCATATGCCATGCATTCTTGGCGGCAGGACCCACCTCCTATATTGCTATCGGATAGTATTTGGAAGGGATAGGAATTTTGGCCCAACTATATTGCTAAATGAGATTTATTGTGATGAAAATTTGGTAAATTGGGTAATTAGTATCAACAAAATGATAAACTAGGGAGTAAGAAATGGATTCCATTCTTGATACGTGTAAATAAAAGAAATAAGCATCATCTATATGGACGATTGGACTCACATCTCAACCTTTGTGTCATATCAAACATGTGAATTGAAATGACCTCAAAGTGAACGGACCACCGGTCACTCACCTGCTGAAATCCGTTTTGTTGGAATAAAAGCGAAAAATGTTGTGAGTTTTCATACGGAAGTGTCCTCTAGCAAGTCGGATATACTGCCCCCACACAAAATTTTGTCATGGCGCATGGGAGAATGGAGTAGGTGGCAGTTAGTTGAGAATCTTCGTGGTTCTTCCTTTTCTTCTTCTTCCGGTGCGGCCGTATGCATGCATGGGACATGCCGTTTCCTTTCGGCTGCCTGCTGTGCTCATCATCGAGTTTCCCACACAGTTTTGTTTCGACTAGAACAGCTGTAGCATGCCTGGCCAGCCGGACAAGACAAGGACATCATCAGGTTCAGTGAGATTGGTGTGGAGTGGTTGCAAGTCTGGAAGCCAACGTTACACGAAGCCAAGGCATGGGCTGCTAGCCGGCTGGCCGGCCCATAGTTTTTTTTTTTGACCTACAGTATCTTGTGTGCCGCCATGGATGCATGGAGCTAGTTCTGCGTGTACGGCGTGGTCGATTCCTGTACATTCATAGTACTAGTATATTGTACAGGTGAGACCAAACGCATCATGCATGCAGTACTGCATGCGTGCTTGACCTGTGCTCAGGATTCAGGAACCTGGTTTTGATTCCTGGAACAAACGTTAACCGTGTGTTTTGGTACAATAATCTTTTTCTCTTTTGCTCGAGTCTTTTGGAACAATAATAGTAGTATTTCTTTAGGACCCAACTCCCTGCTTTGGCTTTATCCGTTTATTAGGCAGGGAGCACATACGGAACCTTTTTATGCCAATGCTGCAATCCACGATCTCCGGCCGCTAGCTAGATGCCCCCAAGAACAAAAGGTTGAGGAGATACGGATCCAAGGAAGAGACCGAGATCACATGCATCATCATGGTCGGGGTGACTGACTCGCTAGCTCGGCCCGGCCGCGTCACTTCCACCTAAACCTCTAATTAATTTTCACCGTCAAAGTTTCATGCGAGACAAGTAATCCGACGACGACTAGGACAAGGACTAGCTAGGGGAGTGGCAGAAACTAGCTGCATGAAGTGGATTGCAGCTTACCGGCCAGTTCAACTAAACAAGACACTCGATGTTCCAGGAGAGATGGTATTAACTGTATCAGTCTGGACAGTGGACTCTAGACTAGACTAGCGGAGCACGAGTAGTCATCGACGTGCACATCCGGATATGTACACATCCATCCAGCGTTGTTCACTGGTTCTTCCGATCGACCAGACGCAGCAGTCGCCATCGATATTATCGACTTGATACTACTCACTCTCACTTTGCACTCTCCGCCATTTGGTAAGCACGTAAAAATCACAAGGAGGCCGGTCAAGAGACGAAGGTTACTTCGATCTTCTCTGACGTTAATGCAAACCATTACTCCAACGTCCAGCGCTCCAGCAGCATAATCAATTGGATCAATACTAATCTTTGTTCTGACGTTCAACACCTAATTTGCGTAGGAGCAGCGATTAGATCTATGGACAGCTACGTGCCGATCGAGACCGCGGTCGGTCGGTCGACGCACGCACTCGGACCGGAGACCCGATCATCTGGTCACGCCTCATACTTTTCTGCCAAGGATATACGCGCACGTATGTACGTTCGTCTCGCCATTAATAATTGGTAGTCGCTGTTGGGTTCTGTTCGTCGTGCAAGTGCAAGGTGATGATCTCCCTCGGTGAGACGAATTCTTGATGCCGATTGATGGTTGCACGCACGCTAGATCCAACTATGTTTGGACTGTCCCACAACGGCGCTGGACTATAGTACTGTACAGACTTGGTCGTAGTAGCCGCCGTCCTTGTTGGGTTGAGTGGATATAGCTCTCGCACCAGTGACCGACTGTCTGGTTCTGGTTGAGCTAAATCGCAGCTGCCGTAACTGGGGATTAAGATTTTTTATCGGAATAGGACTGTTATTAAAAAAACATCAAACGTTACAAAGCAGCTCAATAAAAACGAAAATTAAATCAAAATCCTTGAGAAACCCTTTATCTTCAACTTCTAGACCGTGTTGACGGCGCGCCACCGCTGCCGCTCCTCCTTGAGTCGGCATGACGCTGTTGGTTGCGGACGGGAAGTCGCCGACCGGATCAAAAAGATCACATCTGTTCGAAAGACAAAAAGAAAGAATAAACTGCCGATAAAGCTTATCGATGATCTGAAGATCCCCACAGTTAGAAAAAGTCCTCGAAGGCCTCACCACTCTCACAAACTCCTCGACATCGCAGTCGAGATAAGGCTGAAGCCGAAAAGACCTTTTTGGAAGAGACGTCGCGGCCACCACCTGAATGCCGCCCCATCAAACTTGAACCCTAGAAACAGAAAAATTGGACCCTCCCACCGTCAAGGGTCTAGATCTGCCCCATCTGCATGGCCTGAAGGGCACAGTAACGAGGCAGATTGGTGGCGGCGCCAACAAGAGGCGATAAAACCCTAACCGCCAGGGATGAGGAGAGAATCTTAAACTAGGTTTGACGTCGAAAATTGAGCTGACGGGGCATCAAGATGTCACCGTGAAGAAAAAACTAGGATCGATGGGAGGCACCTAACCGCGATTTACCATACTCCTGCCAGCATTCGATTCTCCACGACATAGAATTCGACAGGACAGCATATTTACTACCGTACCAGTATTCCATGTACCGTGTGTGTAAACTGTAAAGCCAAGTGCGTGACTGACTAATGGATGCGGATCCATCCAAGTCTAGTCTAGATTGCGGAATTTTGAACTTGAATATTGCTCGATCTGATCGAGTGGGTACACACGCAGACGGCACACTCTTCAGCGTGATGCGTACCGCCTGTACTAGCCTGGGACTACCCAGAATCCAAATACAAGCTGGGTCTAGACAAGCTTAACTCAGATTTTCTTATGTGTTTGGTAGTTCAGGTTTGCTGAAACAAGCTAAACCCAAATGTTGTTTGGTGGCTCGTGTGAGATCAGAGACGTTACTATCCAAGTTTTTACACACATGTCCTTCCACAGAAAAGCAAAAGGCAATCGGGTCTAGAAAACATAAAAGCAATCAGGTCCCTCCAAGGTCACGGCGGCGCTGCCGACGTGAGGAGCCGCCGTCACGCCATGCCGTTGTTTTCCTGTCCCTCTACCACGAGTCGCCGCTGCGACGCGAGGGGCCGCCGCCACGTTGCCGTCGCCCTGTGCCTGAACCACGAGCAGCCGCCGACAGGAGGTTGCGCTGCCGACGCGAGGAGCCACCACCCGGCCCCGCCGTCATATCCATGTGCCTCTACCACGAGCCGCCGCCACCGCAGGAGGTCGTGCTCGACGCACCGCCGCCAGGAGGTCGCGCTCGACGCGCCGAATCCAGGAGGTTGTCGTCGCGAACTCCGACTCAATGCACCGGTGCAGGGAGAGGTAGTGGGGACGAAGCTAGGCAGGGGTATCTGCCGGAGACGAGAGGGAGAGAGGAACCTGCAGGGACGGGGTCAGAGGGCAGAAATGTAAGTTTGGCGTGTACGGGATATCGCGTGCATGGCCCAGCTTCTCTCTCCTTGCTTTTTTAAAGATTGTGTGTTGACAGATTCTTTCTTCTTCTATACTAGTAGATCTAGTATTAAAACTTAGATCTTTCATATCTTTTGAACCACAACATTAATTTATAAACCGTTTAAATATTTATGTTTCTAGAGAAGTGAGCTTTAAAATACGACCAATATTGAATATATTTTGGTAATTTTTCAAAATTGACTTTTAAAACTTGGTGTAAATTGGTGAAAAGTTGTTTTGAAACAATTTGTTTCACTATGTTTTAAATTTGATTCATTAGAATTAGAAAATATTTGGAAAATTGTTTTAGATTTAATTTCGAGACATAATTTTTTGTATCTAGTTTCATAGAGTTTTATTGTGGATTATCATGTTTGAATATGTTTTTGAATTTAAAATTTAAATTTTGTCAAAACTGACCTTTTTTAGACTTGTTTGGAAGGTATATTCAAAAGAAATCATATTTAAACGAATTGTTAATATGATATATACTCTACTAAATATTGTTCTTTTAAATCTAACACTAGAAATTAATCCACTTACTAAAAAATAAGAAAAATTGTCCTAGTGTAGGGTAGGCTGCATACAAACATTATACTAGTGTAGGATAGGTAGCATGCAAAGATTCTTTTCATGTGCTAATCTCAAAGCAAACATAACAAACTGAAGAGTGGATATGTGCACGCGAGGTCACATACATGCTAGAATCGCCGTTTTGGGTCAGAGGGAGGGAGATGAACGTGCTGAGGACGGGGATGAGAGAGGGAGAGGAACGTGCGGGGATAGGACGAGAGGGAAATGAGGGCTGCGGGTCAGAGACCCCTGTTGGGCTGGAGCGACGCGTGGGACGGACCCGGCACTGTCTAGTTGTAAAGCTCGATTCGAACTTCGTAACCGGGCAAGGCTGAGGGGCTATTTTCGTATCAAGTGGACATAGCTGAGAGGAGACGACCCGATCAACCAAACAACAAACGGAACGAAGAGAAAAAGTAGGGTGAGATGAGATTTTCTAGATAGTCTTGGTCTATCAAACACGTCCTATGTATACGACTCCAGTCGGGGTCAAACGCTCGTTTGCGTCATCGATCCTCGTCTTCCAAATTATCAGGCTTTGGATAGCTGGGCTTTTCTGCTGCTACTTCACGTACTTCGAAACTGGACAGGTCGTGAGATTTCAGCCCAACATTAATCCATTCATGTGTGCCTGTGTTGGAGACACTACATGAGAACCTGGAGACGCGACAACTGACCGGCTATGTCGACGGACAAATATTAAGGCCGTCGGTGTAGCGGCCTCCCCCGGCCAGCCGTCCAGCTCGGCCGTCGGCGTAGGGATGGCCGCCGGCATAGATGAAGATGCCGAGTGTAGCCCTCGGTGTAGCGCCGTCGTCGGCATAGTAGAGAGGGTTGTGCTGACGGTGCCCTCGACGTACATATTGTCCTCGGCATAGCCCTAGTTCAGACATAGCGACGAAAACGGCGTTAGATAAAAAATTAGTTGGTCTGTGCCGACGGCTAGGCCGTCGGCGTAGGTCTCCAGATTTTTTTCCTAATTTTAGCCATAACTATTTTTCCTTTTACCTTATTAATTTTTGAAATATCATAACTAAATAATTCTAATTCAGAATAATACAAATAATACATAAAAATTTGAAGAAAAATAAGATCTATCTATCTCCACTCAAATATTACACATTTGTAAAAAAGTAAGTGAAACATAAACTATTATATATAGTTTAAAACAGATATTAGAAATTCAAAAACGATCCAAACAATGAGAAATCTTTGTGTGGTGTCATATTATGTGACATAGTTAGAAGGAACAATATCAAACTTGGTATATTTATTATATCTCAAAAAACCTTCACAAAATAACTTATTTCATTCGAGGTTTTCTGGCTTTTGGGTCAAATCACCAATGTTATGGCTAGAATAAAGACATAGTTTGTCATAATGTGTCCATATTATACATATATGTGCATCATGGGATGACGAACAATATTTCAGGAGAAAGTTTTCCTTTTTGTCGCACCAAAAAGCCGTTTTATATTTTTCGAGTGCAAAAAACGGGTGGTTTTGTGAAGCAACCACCAAATGGCTAATTCAAAATTCTAGCACCATATTTTTCAAAAGTACTAGACCACCTTACATGGACAATGTCCTAACAGGGGGATCTCAAACCTTTTCGTCTATCCTTGATGAAAAAGTTAAATTTCGACCGAATCGGTAAGAAGTGGGTGAGATATATACTATAGGTACATGATCGGATGCTCATGATTTTTTATAAAATTCATTTATAGGTTCACAATATGATGTTTTATCAGAGATCCACTCAAAGTTTAGCGAGTCTCATCCCCGAGCTAAGAATCTTCGTGCCCGCCGTTCGATAAAGTTTAACGATAGTTTAAAACGGGCATTAGAAATTCAAAAATGATCCAAATAATGCGAAACCTTCATGTGTATGTGACATGGTTAGAAGGAAAAATACTAAACTTGGTATATTTATTATGTGTCAAAAAACCTTCACAAAATCACCTATCTCATTCGAGGTGTTCTGTCTTTCGCGTAAAAATGACCAATGTTATGGCTAGAATGAAGGCATAGTTTATGATAATGTGTCCATATTATATTATGCATACATGTGCATCATGGGATGACGAACAATGTTTCACGAGAAAGTTTTCCATTTCATCGCACCAAAAAGCCATTTTTAATTTTTCGAGTGCAAAAAATGAGCGGTTTTGTGAAGCAACCACCAAATAGCTAATTTAAGATCCTACCACCATATTTTTCAAAAATACTAGACAACCTTACATGGACAATGTCCTAACAGGGGGGTCTCATACCTTTTCGTCTATCCCTGGTGAAAAAGACAAATTCCTGCCGAATCGGTAGGAAGTGAGTCAGATATGAACTACAGGTACATGATCAGATACTCATGATTTCTTACAAAAATAATATTTAGGTTCATAATGTAATGTTTCAACAGAGATCCACTCAAAGTTTAGTGAGTCTCATCCCCGAGCTAAGAATCTTTATGCCCGCAGTTCGACAAAGTTTAATGATAGTTTACAACGGGCATCAAAAACAAAAAACGATCCAAACAATGGGAAACCTTAGCGTGGTGTCATATTATGTGACATAGTTAGAAGGGAAAATATCAAACTTAATATATTGATTATGTCTTAAAAAACTTTCATAAAATAACCTATCTCGTTCAAGGTTTCTTGGTTTTCGGGTCAAATGACCAATGTTATGGCTAGAATAAAGGCATAGTTTATAATAATGTATCCACATTATGCATACACGTGCATCATGGGATGGTGAACAATGTTTCAGGAGGAAGTTTTCCTTTTCGTCGCACCAAAACACCATTTTCATTGTTTGAGTGCAAAAAAGAGCGGTTTTATGAAGCAACCACCAAATGGCTAATTCAAAATGCTACCATCACATTTTTAAATAATACTAGACCATCTTATATGGACAATATCCTAACAAGGGTATCTAAAACCTTTTCGTCTATCCCTGGTAAAAAAGACAAATTCCTGCCGAATCGGTAGGAAGTGAGTCAGACATGAACTACACGTACATGATCGGATGCTCATGATTTCTTAAAAAAATCATTTTTAGGTTCACAATATGTTGTTTCATTAGATATCCACTCAAAGTTTACCGAGTCTCGTCCCCGAGCTAAGAATCTTCATGCACGCCGTTCGATAAAGTTTAACGATAGTTTAAAACGGGCATAAGAAAGTAAAAAACGATCCAAACAAAGTGATACCTTCGCGTGGTGTCATATTATGTGCCATAGTTAGAAGAAAAAATATCAAACTTGGTATATTGATTATGTCTCTAAAAATCTTCACAAAATGATCTATCTCGTTTGAGGTTTCTTGGCTTTCGGGTCTATGACAAATGTTATGGCTAGAATGAAGGCGTAGTTTGTGATAATGTGTCCATATTGTACATACATGTGCATCATGGGATGACGAACAATGTTTTATGAGAAAGTTTTTCTTTTCATCACACCAAAAAGCTATTTTCCATTTTTTGAGTGAAAAAATGGACGGTTTTATGAAGCAACCACCAAATGGCTAATTCAAAATGCTACCACCATATTTTTCAAAAATACTAGACCACCTTACATGGAAAATTTAGGAGATCTCAAATATTTTCGTCTATCCCTGGTGAAAAAGAAAAATTCCTATCGAATCAGTAGAAAGTGGGTCAGATATGAACTATAGGTACATGATCGGATGCTCGTGATTTCTTACAAAAATCATTTTTAGGTTCATAATATGCTGTTTCATCAGAGATCCACTCAAAGTTTAGCGAGTATCATCCCCGAGCTAAGAATCTTCATGTCCGCCGTTCGACAAAGTTTAACGATAGTTTAAAACGGGCATAGAAATTAATAAACGATCCAAACAAAGAGAAACCTTCGTGTGGTGTCATATTATGTGACATAGTTAGAAGGAAAAATAACAAACTTAGTATATTGATTATGTCTCTAAAAAACCTTCACAAAATGACCTATCTCGTTCGAGGTTTCTTGGCTTTCGGGTCAAATGACCAATGTTATGGCTAGAATGAAGGCATAGTGTGTGATAATGTGTCCATATTATGCATACATGTTTATCATGGGATGGCGAACAATGTTTTAGTAGGAAGTTTTCCTTTTTGTTGCACCAAAAAGATATTTTCCATTTGCTGAGTGCAAAAAACGGACGGTTTTGTTAAGCAACCACCAAATGGATAATTCAAAATTCTACCACCACATTTAAAAAAATAGTAGACCACCTTACATGGACAATTTCCTAACAGGGTGATCTCAAACCTTTTCATCTATCCCTGGTGAAAAAGACAAATTCCTGCCGAATCGGCAGGAAGTGGGTCAGATATGAACTACAAGTACATGATCGGATGCTCATGATTTCTTACAAAAATCATTTTTATATTCACAATATGCTGTTTCATCATAGATCTGAAGGGAATATGCCCTGCAAGGAAATAATAAAGTTGTTATTTAATATATTCCATGTATATGATAGATGTTTATTTTGGATGCTATAATTGTATTAATACGGAAACATTAATACATGCATGTTTAATAAACAAATGGAAAGTTCCTAGTGATGACTCTCTTATAAACTAGCTCGTTGATTAATAAGATGATCAAGGTTTCCTGATCATGGACATTGGATGTTGTTAATAACGAGGTCACAACATTATTGGAATGGTGTGATGAACATTCATACGAAGTATAGCATTCTGATCAAAGTCATTGTGTTTATATTGCTATAACATCATACAGAGTAATCCTAATCCTTAGACCATGAGATCATGCCAATCATTAACACTAGAAGAGTATCTTGATAACATCAAACATCACACCGTAGCAGGGTGACTATAAAGATGGGTGCAGTGCTACGAAGGTGTTATGTTGAGGCTTATGGATCAAGAGTGGAATTTTTCCATCCCGATGAGGAGAGATATACTCTGGGCCCTCTCGAAGGTATCACATTAAGTTAGCTTGCAAGAAAGTGATGAGATCACTAGAATGTTATATCACGGGAACGAGAAAAGAGTACATGTCGGTAACAAGATCAAACTAGGTATGGAGATACCGATGATCGAATCTCGGATATGTAATATACCAGACAAAGGGATTAAGTTACCAGCGTAAAAGGTTCTCACGATCACAAGAAGTCATCGTTGAATGTGTGGGAGTCAGTATGGATCTCCAGGTCCCGCTTCTGATTATTGATCCGAGAGGGGTCTCGATCATGTCCGTATTATTCGCGAACCGTAGGGTGACACACTTAAGAGACACTAACACCATTTGGAACAAATATTTTCTAGATGAAAAGATTTACAAAGCACATGAATTTATTTCATTAGACACCGGAATTGTTTCGGGTGAAATTGCTAAAATTGTTTCTGCATGTGAAATAGAATACTAGCAAGGGGTTTTATGTGAATGTTTGTTAATTAATGTAATTGAAAAAATTCGGAATAAATAAATAAGAAGTGTTTTATTTAAATAGAGATTATATTAAATTTGGTGGAAATTTAATGAGGGTTTGAGTGGAGAAATGAAGGGTTATTTTGTGAGTGGGAGCTCCACTTACATGAATGGAGGAAGGGGTGGGGGCAACCCCCCATGCGCTGGCCACCCCTTGGGGTGCCCCTCCTTCTTTAAAAGGACCCCCTCTCCCTCCCTCACACTCACTCCTCCTCATGAAGGATCTCTCTCCCCCTCTAGTTTATCCCCCATGGTCTTGGACTAGCGAGATACATGTTCCCGATGGCTTTTCGTTTGGAAAGAATTTTTTCCGCTGCATCGATGGAGCGAGGAGATGGAGGTTTCTCGGTGGCTTGGATGTGTGTGAGATCGGTTGCGCTGCTGATTCGCGGTGCTTGACTTCTTCTCGATCTTGAGATCAACAAGCGTTCGTCTACATCATCCACGAGTATAACCTCGTTAAACTTTATCGGTCTACAAGGGTATATTCTATATCGATGTATATCCACCCGTTGCTTGTATATAGTAGATAGATCTTGGTACATTGTTATTCCTATAATAGGAATTTTTTTGTTTTCTATGCTGTGAACCCTACACGATCCACTTCAAGTTGAGCGATTCTCATCCCGAGCTAAGAATCTTCATGCCCGCTGTTCGATAAAGTTTAAAGATAGTTAAAAACGGGCATAAGAAATTCAAAAATGATCCAAACAATGTGAAACCTTCGCGTGGTGTCATATTATGTGACATAGTTAGAAGGAAAAATATCAAACTTGGTATATTTATTATGTCTCAAAAAAACTTCACAAAATGACCTATCTCATTCGAGGTTTCTTCGCTTTCGGGTCAAATGACCAATGTTATGGCTAGAATTAAGGCATAGTTTATGATAATGTGTTCATATTGTGCATACATATGTATCATGGGATGTCAAACAATATTTCAGGAGGAAGTTTTCCTTTTCGTTGCACCAAAAAGCCATTTTCCATTTTACAAGTGCAAAAATGGACGGTTTTGTGAAGCAACCACCAAATGGCTAATTCAAAATGATACCACCATACTTTTCAAAAATACTATACCACCTTACATGGACAATGTCCTAACAGGGGGATCTCAAACCTTTTCGTCTATCCATGGTGAAAAAGACAAATTCCTGCCGAATCGGTAGGAAGTGGGTCTTGTATGAACTACAAGTACATGATCGGATGCTCATGATTTCTTACAAAAATCAATTTTTAGGTTTACAATATGCTGTTTCATGAGAGATCCATTTCAAGTTTAACGAGTCTCATCCCTGAACTAAAAATCTTTATGCATGCCGTTTTAAAGGGGCAAATAAAATTATGGTAAGAATCCCGACATAGTTTATGATAAGTTGATATTAATATTATATTTGGATTACTCTAATTTTTCTAATCAATTTAGACATATTATTTGTCGAATTCCAATTTACAGATTTAAAGATATTAATTATCCCATATTAAATAGAAAAATACAAAAAACATAAATCATTATATTTTTATTTGAATTCAGTAATAATTTTACTTATTCATTGTTGTTTACGTAAATAATTGTTTGTAAGTTCAAAAAATACAAACATGTGACATGATGATATAAGAGTTAATAGGATTGATATCATAGTATTGGCAACAATGTATAAATTGCTTTGCGAAAAGAGATTCTGAAGGAACGAGGAATTTAAGCGTGCTTGGTGTGGAGTAGCGAGGAAGGGTGACCGACGGGAAGTTTGACTAAGACTACAATTTAATCAATAATTAAGTGTAAATAGTTTTTAAAATGTTCAAAGCGAGAAATTAACGAGTCAAACAATTTAAAGATTAAAAAAAATAATTTTTAAAAAATATTTTAGGCTACGCCGACGGCCTGGCCATCGGCGTAGCTCCAGGCCTATGCTGACGGCCTAGCCGTCGGCGTAGCTTCAGGGCTGGGTCGTTATGAAACGGCTATCGCGTGACATCGTGGGGCTTGCTGCGAATGCTATGTAGAGGGGCTGTGCGTGTGCCAACGGCAAAGGGGATGTGCCGTCCAGTAGCTACGCCGAGGGGAGTACGCCGACAGCCACCATCAGCACAGCCTATGCCGATGGCAAAGTGGCGTTGTGCCGACGGCAGCCGGTCGTCGGTGCCTCGGTTGTTACCTGTAGTGAGATCTATCTACATCTTATAAAGTTCTCGTTGGAAGTCACTAATAGTCTATACACATAGAAAGACCATCCAATCATCATATATTTACAGCAGGAAAGGAGCAAAGCATCGACGGCCAGAGGCTACGCCAACGGCCAAAAGTCGGGGCTGTTGGCATAGGCCACGAGCTATGCGCCCCATGAAGCTGTCCGTCGGCGTAGGGTAGCCTACGCCGACGGATGCCTTCGGCATAACTATTTTCCCTTTTATTTCATTAATTTTTGAAAAATTATAATGAAATTATTCTAACTTAGAAAAATACAAATAATATATCAAAATTTGCAGAAAAATAAGATCTATCTATCTACACTCAAATATTAGATATTTATGTTGAATACGAATCTTCATGCTTGTCATTTTAACCATAGTTTAAATGGGCATAAAAAATTCAAAACGATTGAAACAATGTGAAACCTTCGCGTGGTGTCATATTATGTGACATAGTTGGGAAAATTGATTATGTCTCAATTTTTTTCATAAAATGACCTATCTTATTTGGGTTCTCCTGGCTTTCAGGTCAAATGCCCAATGTTATGGCTAGAATCAAGGCATATTTTGTGATAATGTGCCCATATTATGCATCATGGGATGTCGAACAATGTTGAGGAGTAAGTTTTCCTTTTCGTCGTACCAAAAATCCATTTTCTATTTTTCGAGCGCAAAAATAGGGGGTTTTGTGAAACAACCACCAAATGGCTAATTCAAAATGCTACCACACCATTTTTCAAAACTACTAGACCACCTTCATGGACACTGTTCCAACAGGAGGATCTCAAACGTTTTCATCCATCCCTGGTTAAAAAGACAAATTCCTGCCGAATCGATAGAAAGTGGGTCAGATGTGAACTACAGGTACATGATCTTATGCTAATGATTTTTTACAAAAATAATTTTTAGGTTCACAATATTTTATTTCATCAGAGATCTAATGCAATTTTAGCGAGGCTCAGCCCCGAGCTAAGAATCTTCATGCACCCCGTTCAACAAAGTTTGATGATAGTTTAAAATGAGCATAAGAAAATAAAAAACAATCGAAACAATGTAAAACCTTCACGTGGTGTCATATTATGTGACATATTTGGAAGGAAAAATATTAAACTTGGTATATTGGTTATGTCTCAAAAAACCTTCACAAAATGACCGAACTCATTCAAGGTTTCATGGCATTCAGGTCAAATGACCAATGTTATGGCTAGAATCAAGGTATAGTTTGTGATAATATGCCCATATTGTGCATGCATGTGTACCATGATATGGCGAACAATCTTGTAGGAGGAAGTTTTCCTTCTTCGCACCAAATATTCTTTTTCCATTTTCTGAGCGCAAAAAAGGGGGGTTGTGAAGCAACCACCAAATGGCTAATTTGAAATTATACCACCCTATTTTTCTAAAATACTAGACCACCTTATATGGAAAATGTCACATCAAGGGGATCTCAAACCTTTCCGTACACCTCTGGTGAAAAAGATAAATTTCTGCTGAATCGGTAGGAAGTGGGTCAGATATGAACTACAATTACATGATTTGATGCTCATGATTTTTTACAAAAATGATTTTTAGGTTCACAATATGCTATTTTATCAGAGATCCAATGCAAGTTTAGCGAGGCTCGGTCCCGAGCTAAGAATCTTCATGCCCGTCGTTCGACAAAGTTTGACGATAGTTTAAAACATGAATAAGAAATTCAAAAGCGATCCAAACAATGCGAAACCTTAGCTTGGTTTTATATTATGTGACATAGTTGGAAGGAAAAATATCAAACTTGGTATATTGATTATGTCTCAAAAAACCTTCACAAAATGACCTATCTCATTTGAGGTTTACAAATGACCAATGTTATGGATAAAATCAAGGAATAGTTTGTGATAATGTGTCCATATTATACATAAATATGCATCATGAGATGGAAAATAATGTTGCAGCAGGAAGTTTTCCTTTTTGTCGCACCAAAAAGCCATTTTCTATTTTCCGAGCACAAAAAAGGGGGGTTTTGTGAAGCAACTACCAAATGGCTAATTCAAAATGCTACCACACCATTTTTCAAAAATACTAGACCACCTTATATGGACAATGACTCAACAGGGGGATCTCAAACTTTTTCGTCCACCCTTGGTGAAAAAGAAAAATTCCTGCCGAATCGGTAGCAAGTGTGTCAGATATGAACTACAGGTACATGATCTGATGCTTATGATTTTTTACAAAAATCATTTTTAGGTTCACAATATGCTATTTTGTCAGAGATCCAATGCAAGTTTAGGGAGGCTCTGCCCCGAGCTAAGAATCGTCGTGCCCACCGTTCGACAAAGTTAACAGGCATAAAAAAATCAAAAACAATCGAAACAATGTGAAACCTTCACATGGTGTCATATTAAACAACATAGTTGGAAGGAAAAATATCAAACTTGGTATATTTATTATGTCTCCAAAAACCTTCACAAAACAATCTATATTATTCAAGATTTTCTGCCTTTCGGGTCAAATGACCAATGTTATGGCTAGAATCAAGGCATAGTTTGTGATAATGTGCCTATATTGTATATGCATATGCATATGCATCATGGGATGGTAAAAAATAGCTATAATCACGGCATAGTTTGTTATAAGTTTATACGGATATCATATTTGGATTCGTCTCATTTTTCTAATCAATTTAGATATATTATTTGTCGAATTCTGATTTATGGATTTAAAGATATTAATTATTCCATATCAAATAGGAAAATACAAAAAAGTAAAATCATTATATTTTTATTTGAATTCAATAATATTTTTAATTATTTATTGTTGTTTACTTAAATAATTATTTGTAATTTGAAAAAATAAAACATGTGACATAATGATACAAGAGTTAATAGGATTGATATCAAAGTATTGACAACTAGGTACAAATTGCTTCGCAGAAGCTGATTCGAAAAGAACAGAGAAGTTAGGCATGATGGATGTGGAGTACTGTGAGGATGATTGACCGATCAAAAAGTTTGACTAAGACTGCAATTTGATCAATGTTTCAAGTGAGAGATTAATGATTCGAACAATTCAAAGATTTAAAAAAGTTGAAAAAAATGAATTTTTTGAACGTTTTTACAACTTACCGTTAGTCTATGATGACGGGACTATGCCGAGGGCAAAACCATTGGCGTAGCCTATGCCGACGACTATAGCTACGCCGACGGCCAAAAGTGCCTCCATCGAGGGAGGGCTAACCCAAGAAGCATACGCCAACAACTACCCTCAGCGTAGCCTACACCGATAGGGATCGGGGCTATGCCGACGACTTTTTGCCGTCGGCGCCTCGAGCCATTCCTGTAGTGTGTCCTATTTTGATCGAGGGACACCCCGCTATCTATTATTCTAGTCATCTCCATGTCAACAAGTAAAGCATGTAATCGGCTTGATAAACCATTTGGCCAACTGCATGCATCGGTCTGGTAGTCTACACGTTTGTAATCTTATAATGGGATTTGCTGTGTGTTGTCTATTCCTGTTCCAGGCTTCTAGCCCATTATGCACTCTAGCAATACTCCAAACAATGTTATCTACCTGAACAATATTATATTCTAAAACAGTGTTTGACCAAACAACGACTTTCATCAGTTATTGACGATCTCGAAGTATCGACACAAGTTCGTCTGCTGACTGTGCAAAAAGTTTATCTCAAGAGTCAATAGAATGCAGAGTTAGAAAGACTTCTGCACAAGAAGGAATTCAAGTAGTATCAACATTTTAAGGCTCAATTCATTTTGCAAAAGATTTGAATACAAGATACTTCTATAGTGTTGCTAATGACAAACATAGGACAGTCAATAATACAAGATGAGAGAAGCATTTGAGAGGCATGAGCTACTAAAGTTACTATAAAGGCTTGTTTAGGGCGTTATAAAAGGCATCTTCTCCTTGGATGAGTCCCAAACTGACGATATACTCCAAGTTTCTAATGATGAAAATAACCTTCTAATTGGTCTCTATTCTGAGGATGAAATGAAAAAGGCTGTGTTCCAAATGAAACACAACATGGTCCCTGGTCGGTCCTGATGGCTTCCTGATAGAGTTTTACTAAACCTTCTCATATGTCATCAAGTAAGATCTTCTAGAGCTGTTCAGGTTTTTACATGTTGGACAACTAGAGTTGTTTCGTCTAAATTTGGGTGAGACAATTTTATTAACTAAGTGAAAGGGCATTGATCTCTAAGTGTTTTGGTGTTGATGACAACTCCACTTGTGGTTTAACGTGTGCCTAAGTTGCAGGTATTATTCATGTGCACTTTTGTATCTGGACTCTTCTCTTGAAGACTCGGGAAGATGGTGCCTCTTGTTTCGCTTTTCTCTTTATTTCATTGCTTTAGGAGGCCGTACTATCAAGAGGGGGTCCACATCAGAAGGATGTGGGGAATCACGTTTCTTGCACAAAGAATATTTGCACCTCCATAGCCTTCCCATTTTTCAGCAAGAGAGCGATCTTTTGGAGGCTTTGAGCTATTTCTGTACTTGGCCGGAAGTATCGGTTGTACACCGATAGTTCTACCCGCAGATTCTTGTGAGTCTGTCTTCGGCGGTAGTACCAGCACAAGTACCGGCCAAAGTTCCGATGCCCCTGGTTTGGGTTCAGTAACCTCTCTATATATAGGTTGCTATTTGACGAAAATTTGATCGGAAGTAGGACCGGTGATTCCGGTCGGAAGTACCTATCGTCTTTGAGAGGAACTTCCGGCCGTACTCTGAGGCATTCCCTACTGCTTTCGAGCCGTTGGGACCTGCTGACCGGAAGTTCGGGTGCTATTGCGGTACTACCAGTGGTGTCGCAAAACTGGTAACGGTTCGATTTGAAGGGTCCTATTTATGGCACCCTTCTTCCTCCTCCCCACCTAACTCTTCAATATTCTCTCTCCTCCATTAATACAAGAGCTAAATCTTTCTAGATATCTCTCCCTAGCCACTATAACATCTGGATCTTTTGAGGAGTGGGAGAGGTGACCTATATCTACACTTCCACCAAAGGAATCTTGATTTCCCCCACCCATCATGTGTGCATCTTGTTACTCTTGAATTCCTAGAACCCTAGACAGTGTAGGACATCTCGAAGTTCAAGCATGCGTTGTGGAGATCCGTGTTGTCGTTGAGGGCCTCCAATTGAGTTGTGGAGACCACCCTCAACCTTGTTGTAAAGGTTTCGGTTGGCGCATTTAAGGTCACCGGTTAGTGCATAGTGAGCCCGCCTTTGCAAGGATCTCACCGGAGAAGAAGGTGAGGCCTTTGTGGTGCTCGGGTGACCTTGTGTGGCCTCGACACCTCTCCAACATAGACATAGATTCCTTGGAAGTGAACTACATGAATTACATCTCCGCTTCTCCTCTCCGGTTTACTCGCTCCGCACCTTTACTTCTTGTCCTTTACTGCTTTGCTACTTATTGTTCTTCTCTTGCATATAGGGTTGTTCATCTAGTTGTATATCTATAGAACCTTATCTCTTGAAAAGCATAAAATTGATTAAAAGATAAAAATTGATAGTCGCCTAATCACCCCCTCTAATCAACCAAAGTTGGTCCTTTTAATTGGTATCAGAGCCAAGGCTCTTACTTTGGGCTTTACCACCTAAGAGACAATGGACGACGATGAGGGTAGTGGTAGTGAACCTGTTGGGGTTACGGTGCAGAAAATCAAAAAAATTACTACGCGAGAAACCCTATTTTTCCAAGATCTATCTACTAGTAATGCAGTAACATAGGAAGAAAGCAATAACGTACCCTTTAATACCGAGATAGCGTTACACTCATGCAGAAACGTGGTTGATATAGTCGTACCCGTCCGACCTCAAGGTGTGTGTGCTAGTGATAGGTGTTTTGTATAAATGTTTCGCCGTATTATTACGTTTAACGAGCTTGACAAAACTACCTCCCCGCTTCTCAAAACATGGTAGATTAAGGGAGAACGCCATCTTTTTCGTAGATAGTCTGAGTTCGAGCTACTGGCCTAAAAGCGGTGGTTCTCGCCTCCCTGTGCCCAAAGCGGGGTCGTGAAGCTCCTCGCAAGTCACCCCTTGTCCTGTTCCTCGCATGATGACCTGGAAGCTTCAATAGCACCACCGAGTTGCCACAGGCATACGGTGCAATACAACGACTCCCGGGCTCAGATCCCGCCAAGGTTGCGGAAGTAGACCTCCTGTCTGGAATATCGGCAGCACAACGGCATGCCACAGAAGAGAACGCCTTGCATATGCAGTCCGAACTTGGGACCGCACACTAGCAAAGGCAACTTTAGAAAGAGAGGAGTATTCCGACCAAAGAGAATATATCAATTTACTGTGTATATTATGCCACCCATGGGCACCTATTTATATAGGGGAAGAGAGGAGACCCCTCCCTCTTAGATGCTCCATGTGGGACTAAACAAGGTAAGGAATAAAAGGAAAAACACCCTAGTTGATGGGCAAGCCAAAACCAGCCAAACAACAACCAGGCGGCGGCTAGGCGGCAGCCAGGTGACCCCGGGTGGGCCGGCCAGCGGCAGCTGTGTGGCCCAGCACGCCCAGCTGGCGGCGGTAGCTCCCAGTGGCCCAGGTGGGCCTCAACGCCAACGACGGCCCAGCACCAGGCGGCAACCCATCGCAGCAGAGGGGAGGCGACCCCGGGTGGACCGACGGCGGTTGACCGCGGCCCAGAAGGCGTCCCAGCTCTCCTCGAGCTCCCCTGGGCTGGGTCGAGCTGGCATCTCACTGCCCTTGCTGTGGACCACCCCGTGCGGCGGCTGTTATCCGCCGCCCACATGGGCCTGGGCTGGTCAAACCATCCCCATTGGCTGTTTTCCTTTCATATTTTCTGCATCATTTTTTAGGTCAATTCTCTCCAGGGATTTGGCCTAATAAGAAAGTTGATTTATAAATTTTAATTTAAATATTTATTTGGAATATATTAATTCTTAACTAACATATAATAAATGTATATTTAAATTCCCATTTATCTGAAACTCCTTTCAGTCCTTTTCCTTCTTTCTTTCTTTCTCCGAACAATTTCGGATCTCCCCAGAACCATTCTGATATCTCTCTCTCTCTGGATAACTTATTACATTTAGATCACCAAAAATCGTAATTCCCTTAAGCGTGCGTCCCTACGGTTTGGGAATGTCATAGACATGATCTCTATCAATGAACAACAGCCGGACTGAGATGCCCATGACGACCCCTATGCACTCACGATTCTCCATCGTATTGAACCTGAAACAATATGTGTTATGTTCCTTTTGTCTCTACGATACTTGCATTGTCTGAGAATTGATCATCGACATCACCATGTCAGGTTCGATCTCGTTACCAACAATGCTACTTTAAACTCGTACCGATAAGTGATATCTCTGTGACCTAGTTACATGTTGCGCAAAATTTAGATATAACTTATCCAAGTGGTCCTAGAGTATCTTTCATCACACAGATGTGCAAATCCCGCTCTTGACACATACGCCTCAATATGACCCTCTGAGTATTTGATGACACCTTTATAATCACCTTTTCATAGAATGACGTTTGATGCTCTC
The DNA here is from genome assembly GCA_030063025.1 of Avena longiglumis. NCBI lineage: Eukaryota > Viridiplantae > Streptophyta > Magnoliopsida > Poales > Poaceae > Avena > Avena longiglumis. Next base: position 329,075,615 of record CP125978.1, read on the forward strand.
TAAGCACTCTCAGGTGATAGTGATTAAATACAGTCTCATGGTATGAGAAACAAGTCACTATGTTACTGACAATAGCAAATGTGAACTTTGTGATATGGTCATGTTGCAACAATCATCCGCAAAATGGTGTCCACTATCTCATTCTCCAATGGGATAGCTCCGTTGTTAATTGGTGCTGAAGAACCAACATGGTCAGGAAACCTTGACCATCCGTTGACCAGTGAACTAGTTAAATAGAGGCTATCAGGGACCTTAGTTTGTTTAAAAATCACACCTATATCAATGTTTCCTATTGATATAGTTATAACATGATATGAAACTATTATGAACTAATGGAATGTGTTTAAATAAACTCCTTTATTATTTGCCTCTAGGGCACATTTCCTTCAATCTCCCACTTGCACTAGAGTACAAATAATCTAGTTGCATTGCTACTAATCATAAACCATATCTCCTATGCATTTATTGACCATGCTGCTCATGGAGAAATTACTTGTCCTAAATCTGTTTTACCAGATTCATAAGGTCCTATTTTTTAAATCATTAATGTCACCTATTTGACATTAATCCCCATTATCATATAATGTGCTTTTAGCATTTTGGTGAAAAAGTGAGACTTTTATTTTTTAGTATATACAATGACAATCTATCAATAAAGTGAATTTTCAAGATGTCATGTATAACTATAAACACACTTAGTTGGAAGTCTAACTTTCTTCAAACCAAAATTATACCTGCTAATTCTGAAGTATCCAGATACTTCTATATCTTTATAGTTTTAATCCAAGTGCAACCATTGCAATTTTGATTCTAACCATGCTTCCTTTGTGCTAAAATTAACTCTGATTCAGTTGTTAACTCAGAAATCATTCTAGAATCTTTGTTCTTTACAACTAAGAACATGGGTCATATTCTATCTAATTTCACCTGAATTATCTAATCATTTCTAATACCTAGCATATTTTCACCAATATGTCAATCACATATCCAAGAACATTGTTATGCTCCCACTCAAATATATCAACAATATTTGACATTTCGGGATGTCACTCATATCCCACTTAGATATATCGAACACATATTCTATTGGGAAAACTCTTTAGCTCCTACTCAATTTAAAACCCTTCTCAACGATCTTGGAAAATCCAAAATTCTTTGATCTTGTATCAAATTGAGATTTTCTGTTACACGACTTCAGCAATTCCCGATTGATCAAAACCTGCTTATTGTACCAGTTACAACCTTTCACTTCAATCACTTGAAGACTTTGCAGTTTTGAACAATCCTTAGCCAATTTCCAAATTGAAATTATCTACTGATTGAATCCAATAGACATTAAGCATTTGTCAAAACAGCTTCATGACAAATCAATCCTTTATGTCTTCCTTTTAAGTTTCATTTCCATCCTTTCAAATTTTCTAGTTTACTAGGAAGGATTATGTAAATTCTATTACTTAATGAGATCAAGTAACCTTTACTTTATAATCTCAAATGTTACTTAATTTGGGATTTCATGACTCTAAGTCATTTTTAGTTTGTAGGTATGTCTTATTCCAATAATAAGTCAAGTGAATCAAGAAAGAAATTCTGCAAGAGGCAGAATAAAATCTTGAATCCTATTTTTATAAAGTATCAACTGAAACATTCATGACCATATCATTATAGTTACCCTCTATTTGTAAAGTTTGTTTCTGGAACATATTCCGTTTTACATTCTTAACAATTCAGAGGTTAGCTCAAAACTTTTGTTTATACTTATGTCCATCCACTAACACTTCTATGAGAAGAAACTTTGTCAAATAAGTACCCCACTGCAACAAACAAAATTTGTCCTTTCTGGTATTAGTTTGGAATTTGTGTTCATAGTCTTACTAAGAACGCACTACAAATACTTACTATTCACCATGATTTCAAACTATCAAAATCTCTAGAAACTCGAGCTTGAGATATCTCATATGCAGCTGTTTCCATGAATCTTTAGATGTTCCTTATGTTTCATTAGTGTTTACTGTTTCAATTTATAACTCTAATATCTAACGTTAATCCTAGTCGAATTTATTTCAGACCGTATGTATCTTATACACTATGATTATGTCGTCTTAGACATATCAAAATTATTTGATTATTCCAATCACCATAATTTGCGAAACTGTTTTTCACAAGTCCTTATATGATATATTGCTATTAACTTGAATTCGAAGTCATTTGGATCAAATTGCTGAGACTTTGACATTGCTGTTAATTCTACACCTACCTTGATTTTAAAACTTTGAATGATTCAAACTGTTTTAGATTCATGTTTAGATGTCGCTTGGGAGTTCTTCATACTTTATAAATGCTTTATTATCAATATATTATGGACCAGAATAACTTATTTGTAATATCAATGCGAATCATAGAAGAAATCATCCGTAGAAAAAGGACAATTGATTGTTTCTCATTAATATGAATAATCTTCTCGGAATAAGCAAGACACACTTGCATGGTTCACAAACTCGATTACAAAGATTTTATTCAAATCTTCTGATCCTAATGATAACTTTGAGGGAAAGAGTGCTTTCGGCCTTCAACCAGATTGCTTTCCATCATCACACCATCAAGGCCTCGTTTCATCCGCAAATTTGATGCAGAGGGTCCTGATTTATAATAAACCAGGGGTAAGTATCCAATACTTGAAACTACATAAGTGTTTCATGGAAACATTTATAACTTGTATATCAACATATACCTTCTCCGTTGACATTTTTCCTAGCTTTGGGTTCGACCTTGATAGTCCTTAGCTTGGTAATGACTTTGCGAAAGGTCTTCGAAATTCCTATCACAATATAGTCCTCGACGATTTCCTTGCAACTAGGTGGAAGCGAACGCAACACCCCATCTATTGCAAGGTCTTTAGTCAAAAAGTCTCCTATAGCATACTTCAGATGTTCATGGAGCCTTTCCATGGTGTCTATTCAAGCTAGAGTTCTCGTCCATCTTTATGGAGACAAATTCCTTTATGTACTCATACTTCATGCATCTCTCCTCAGCTGGAAACATACTCTTCAATCCATCGAGCATATCATATGTCTCGATTTAATGGAAGGGTACTCTCAAGCCAGGTTCCATCGCATGAATAATGGTGTACTTGACTATCATAAAGGTCTCTCAGCGGTCACGAAGAGTCGCATCTGCATTTCCATCAGAGTCATTGGGGAAATCTTTGAGGGGTTCACGAAGGACATAGAGAAGATCATTTTATATGAGGATCCTTCTGAGGTGTTGGTACCAGTCCGTGAAATTCGACCCATCTAGCTTAAGTGTCTCCCCATCCATAAACGAACTAAAGGAGTCGCGAACTGAGGGGATGTCCATTCTCTACAAGATATTTTCAAAAAGACTTAGATTAAGTTCATAATTAGGAGTCTAATTTGCAATCAAATTAACAAATGGGCTCCCACTTAAATAGTCATCCCTAACAACAATTTAAGTGATTACACGATCCCTTTAGAACACATCATCCCTGATCGTCACAGGATTTGATGCGGCTGCTAAGGTAGACATTCACCGATGTCAATCACATCATCCATGTGACTCATGCTTGATATTTTGATCTCTTGTGTTCTGAGGTCATGTCTGCACATGCTAGGCTCGCAAATTCTAACTAGTGTGTATTGCAGTGTAACATTGCTTACACCCACTGTATACGAACATAGATATGTCTGACACCCGATTGTCATGGTCTGCCTCATATCTAAGAACTTTCTTGATGGTGTACACACTAGAGGAACACTATCATTGGAATTAATTTAGGTATCATCCTATTTAAATGCTACCATTGTGTATCTAATACTAGCACTCAAATATGATGCACACAAATATCAAATCATATATAATCAAAATGTCACGTGACATGGTGGTCTTCTTGCTCAATGATCTCCATCAGGTGCTTCGACATGATCTCCATCAGGCCACCAGTTGTGCGCCAAGTCTATGACGCCACCGGTCTTGTCGTTCATCTTCACGATGACTATTACTATACTAATTAGCAATAGGAACAGTAAACTACTGATGACTTCAAGTGCATAGATCAATTGTAACTAGTTTTGAAGTAAAAGTATCGAACCCATAGAGAGCTATTGATAAAGGTCTTTATGCCCCTCGTCACTATCTACCAAACGATACTTATAAGCTGCCTTTGATGTCAAGTAAAGGGTATTTGAAAGGTTTTTGATTGTTTGTAGAAAAGTAATTAAAACGAGTAAAAGAAAGCAAGTAACAAGGTCGTGTGAAAGCGTGGTTGAATTCAATAGGGATAAAATGTTCTCGGGAATGTAGGATACACCACTAGTATGGAATTATTATTAGTTAATATAATATACTTCTTGTTTCATGAGATGTGTGGAGAGAGATCCATAATAAGATGTTCACTACAAAGCTCGTAGGAAGCCAGTTTGTTGAGCCAAGAGTTAGGTCACCTCTAAATAACCACTACGATGTCTAAGAGAAATCACCCATAGAAACCACTGCAATTAAGGGTTTCCCCGTGGATATCGTAATTAGCTTAAGGAGTCCCTCTTTATCGTCCTTTGACCGTGTAGGTTACGAGCCAGCGCCAATCTATCATGATGCTATTCTGGCCACGATCCCAAGGCACTTACAAAGGATTTCTCCATCCCTTTAGTCCCGAGGGAAAATGATATGTGGCTGACTACACATACCATCTAAAGAGAAAGATCAAACACAAATCATAAATCTATCATAGATTAGTTAGTCATACGGACACAAGAATAGATCATATTTATTGCAAGTTCATAATAGTTCTAGGGTTTATCCATATCTCCAAGAACAAAGGAACTACTCACACATGGAAGCAATCAACAACATCATCATAATCAAATGGATGGATAAAATTACGGAGATAGATCTAATGCAAACCAAAATTGAATCTGGAATTAAAACAAGATATAATAGATGAGAGATGGGGTAGTGATGGTTATTGAGATGCATCGGTTGATGGTGAAGGGGATGATGCGATGTCCTCCAATGATCCGTGAAGCATCTGGGATTTGCCCCAACCAAGTTCCTCGTTTAGATCCCTTTTAGATGTGTTTTTTCGTGGTTTCTGGTGGCTGTGAATGTCGGATCTCCCTCTCGTCTTTGCGAGGAGAAAGTATTTGACGAGGCAGACGCGTTGACACACAGTACGGGCGGGCTCCGCATGTACCACTGGTTTTTATTGGTGCTGATGACTTCCCCTCATTTGGTATTCTCCGGGGTGTGAAGGTAAATCCATAAAATGACTTTTATCAGTTAAAAATATTATATTTTAGCATAATATGACAAGTCCAGTTGATATGTTCATATAATACTTAATGATTATGTATCCTATTGAATCAAGGACAAAATGGTGCATGCAAACGCAGTGAAATACAAATATTCCTACTCTATTTATGCAAAAACAAAAGGTAAATATGCTTCAATTTTGGACTCATTAACTCCCCCAAGATAGGCTCTTGCTTCTCTCGAAGCAAGATGTTGGCTTATGGACAAGATCATCATGTTCATGAGACACGAGTCATTACAATAAATGAGGTAGAAACTGAAACAGGAATACAACATCGGATGTAGAGATACCTCAGGGGTATTACTATACCCTTACACATCACATGACTTAGAGGCTTCCACACCTTCTTAGTTTTAATGAAATTATAAGAAGCTTCTAGTGATTTAACATATCATATAATCATAAAGTTTTAAATAAATGAGCAGTTGATTCAGTAATGAAGATTCATGATCATTCTTTTCCTTCTACCTTTGATTCTTTTGATATCTTCTCTTTCTTATCTTTCTACCTCTCTCTATATATTTACTTTTTCTATCTATACTTCTCTAGCTTTTTTAGTATAGCTATTTGATCATTCTCACTACTTTTATGGCTTTCAAAACTCTTAATTATAATATGCTACCAGAATTCTTCTTCTCATAGCCTAATCAATACTTTTATTGGTGTGGAAGTCTCTAAAATCATGACAATTGTACAAGTATCATAACACTCAACCTAGTTCAATCATCTAATATAATAATCATGAATCAAAACACAACTTCAAATATCATAAAGTCTCTCAACTCAATGGATATAAATCTTATCTTGAACAAAAGGAGCTTGTGATGCAAATAATGAAAATTATGAATTAAAG